>VWYI01042068.1:177115-218649 GCA_013399455.1 Anthoscopus minutus
CGGGGGAGGGGGAAGGAGGGAAATTAAGTGTCTAGGGCATGGGGGGAGCATGATATTGAAGAAAGGACGTGGGTTTTCTTTTTTTCTTACGCTTTAGCCTTGTCTTTTCAAGGACTGGAGCTGCTTTCAGGGCACACCAAGGGGCAGCAAAAGCCAGTGTGTATACTCTGTTTTAGCACAGGGCTCCTCTTCAGGTAACTGTGGAAAAGAGGACGTGTATCCTTTGGGGCAATCCCTTGCATCCGTGGCCTGCCTGCACTAGAGCCATCCCTGGCTAGCAGGTCCAACCACCCTGGTGCCGCCATGCCACAGGCAGCGCCCAAGGTGAGCCACACTTGCTGCAGTGCCACCGCCACGGTGACACAGCCCTTAGCAGGTGTGAGGGTGGCATTTTGTTCTTCAAGTGGCCTCACGCTTGCTGGCTGACGAAATGCCAACATGAGGGGTTTTGCTGGGTCTCAGCAAAGTCAGCCTGATCAATGCCAGCTGGAAAGTGGCACTCAGTTCAGAGGAGCTGTTGGATGGAGAGGTGCCAGAAACTGCAAGCATTAGGTCCTCAGGGATATAAGCAAAAGTCAGACAGGCTATGAGAAGGCTTTGCATCCTGTGGCTAATTCAAAGCCCACGTGCCCAATCCTCTCCCTGGTGGTGCTGCAGGCTGTTGTGGAAAGGAACTGCTCAGGGAAGTAGCTTCATCTTGAGTAAGACAAAAAAGTTACAAAGATATTTGCGTGTTTGGTTTGTTGCTGGTTTGGTTTGCATGAGAAGGTCTATTCAAGGAAAAGAGATGTTTTACCTGCAAGTTTAGTTTATTTTTTAAAGAGGTGTCTGTTGCTCAGGACTTGTTAGAATTAAAACTCTGGGGTTTTTTTAGGGTCACCCAGTTGGAGTTTTTAGGAAAACTCACTAATCTGTGGTGGCTGTGCCATTCCAGGTTTTATTCTGGATATTATCCTTCTGACTATAAGCATAAATTTATCCCAGGCTTTATCTTTTGTGGATTTTTGATGGACTCTCTGAGCTCACAAGCAGCCACTAAGGAGCCTTTTTGCCTAATGACTTTTAAAAAGGGAGAAGGGGAGCCCCTCATACAGTTAGTCAAAGGCTGTGTTAAAAGAGCTGATGCACTCTGAAATCTGCAGCTCTCAATGCTACAGAGGGAAAAACAGGCAAGCTTTTATCCCTATTTCCACTGTGCTACCTCCTTAACTTCCAACATGGTGGTGTAACATTGACTTCCCCCTTTCTGCCCTCTCCTGATACCAGCCACTTCCCATTTGGGATCCTGCCACTCCCTATGGCACCTTCACACCTGTCCCCATCAGCTGCCTGTGCTGTTCTGTGGGAGGGGGAGCTTCTGTCTTGCACCAACCTGTCCTTTTCCCAAACTCTTTCCAAGAAAATGAGCATAACAGTGTGAAGTTAGTACTTTGAAATGGGGATGGGGGTTGGGCAGAGGTTAATTTTGTCCTGTGGGATGTTACTGTTGGATGGGTTGGGAAGAAGCAGTCAGGGATGCCCAGACTGCTGTCCATACCCAGGAATTATGCAGGGACTTTGCAGCTGATCTGCTCTGGTATGCCACCTGGACTGGTGGCTAGAGGATTATACTGTTGTACAGGGTGGTGTTTCAGAGGGGGTGGAAAAGATTTGGGACCTGAGAACAGCTTGCTTGATGGGATGGAGGTTCCAGTCAAAGAGCTTTTGATTTCCAGCTCTGCCTGCCACTGCTTTACTGGATAACCTTGGGCCAGGTTGGCTTCCTCTTCTAGCCCTCAGATTCCTCAATTCGTGCAATAAAGGGGTACTGTTGATCTTTTCTCTTCCACATTTTTTTTTCAGTGGTTTTGCTCTGTGGGGGAAAAAGTACTGTCGTATTAAAAACTAATGATTACAAGTAAAATTGGCTCTTAATACAGTGTAAGACATTGTATTTTCTGAAAAGCTGAGGTCTCAATGTATGAACTAGGGAGCTGGGAGTATCACTGTCCCTACTTGACCTGCTGGAATCAAGAGAGCAGCTGCAGTGAATTCTCCAGAGTTACCCAGGGTGTCCCCAGCTAGCAGCTGGACTAAAGTTGCTGCAGTCTTTCTCACTCTGTGCGGTTCCTACCCCTTCCCACTGTTTATTCCTTGCAGGAAGACATTCCCAAGGTCCATCTGCCTGTCACAACCCCGGACCAGTGCTATGTGCATCGGTGACTTTGCCCAGCTCCCGGTCTGCCTGCGCATTCCCGCAGGCTGCCGGTGGAGCTGAGATGTGTGGTGCAGGAATGCTGCCCCGGAGCTGAGGTACAGGCTGGTTCCTATTTGGGAGCCTTGTAAATTACAGGCAGTGTGGCAGTAACAAGGGCTGCTTGGCTGGCCCTTGTTAAGCAGGAGGGGGCTTGAGGCTGTGAGCTGCATTTCCTCAGTAAAACCTTCAGTTTCTAATCAGCAAACACCTCTCCTGCGGTCTTGTCCTTAATTCAAATCCCTTTTTATTTTGGAGCTTTGTCCCCACCCCGTGCAGGCGTGGGCCTTTCTTTTATACCTTCACCTCTGGTTTTCCTTTCTCGCTCTGCTGCCTTTGCAGTGCCCTCCATCGCCGCGACACAGCTGGGGCTGCAGGCAGGGGCCTCGCTGGCCTTAGGTGTTCCGTGGGAAGCCGAGCCGACAGATTTTACACCCCCACCACCCCTCCTTAACTGATTAAGCTCTCGTTAATTTTGTTCTCTTAATGGCCCCTCTTTTGATTTACTGGGCTGTCTGAAAGGGACTTAGAGCTCCACCGACAGGAAATTGTTATTTTAACCTGGCAGGAAAGAATTTAAAATAAATAAATAATTTTTTTGTTTCCCCTCCCTCTTGAAGCTCTTTAAATTACTTTAACTGTTTCTTTTCCTACAAGTAAGCAGGAGTTGTCAAGGCTGGTGTTGCTGGTGGCTGCAGAAGTGTTGTCAACCAGGGGCACCTAAAAAGGTACCTGCCTTGGGGAAGGCAGGCAGCAGAGCAGGACCCTGTCATGCAACAGCCCTGTAGCCCCTGCCTGGGACCACCACCTCTGGGAAGTCAGCTGGGGTGCCTGGGGCCTCCTCCACTCCCCACCTCTGCCTCCTCTCCCACTGCAGTCCATCCACTCTGGTGCTGCTGGCAGGGACACAAGGCAGATCGAAAGCTGCCTGATTAATAAAGTTCCTTGCTTTGCACGATTGCAGGCTGCTTAAGGGCAGCATTTTCAAAAGAGGTCAGATCCCATTTAGGCATCGAAATAAGTTGGTTGCCTATTCAGGAGAGCTCAGCATGTCAAGAACTGAATGCTTTTGAAAACCTGGCTTCAGTTGTGGAAGCTGAGAATTTCAAAATCTCGCCCTGGATCCTAATAGTTCTTTTGGAATTGATGTTTTCATTCATTTTCCTCATTATTTTTATGCTAGCCATTTACTTTTTGTACTTCACTCAGCTGTGAAAGAAATGGCCACATGTCCCTATTTAGAGCTCATACTTTTGCCGGGAGGTTTGGGGAGGTACCATACATACACTTGCTGCAACACACCTTCTCTCCTCATTCTCTGCTCAGTACTGTTCAGTCTGCCCAGTACTGTGGCCAAGTTTTTTGAGCTCCCCTTTTTTTCTCCCCACCTACTGCTCTTCATCTTTTCACAGACCTGGGGGCAGCCAGTTCAGTCATTGCCTTGGTGTGCCTGGGTGGTCCTAGCTCACGAAGGGTCTCATGCACAGTTCTGTGCCTTTGGCTTTGCCCTTCTGGCCAGAGGCTCTGTTCGACGCAGAGCTGCAGGGAGGTCTGGTTGGGAACGTCTTTGCCTATCCCATCCCTCAGCCTGGGTTCCAGGGAGCAGCTCCTTTCCATCCAACATTTTTCCATCCTGCTGCCAAACCCATCCAGATGGGGGGAGCGAGTCAGCTTTGCTCTGTAGGCTTCCAACACTGAGGAAACACTAAGTCCTAGCCCAAAATGTTTCTTCTACATCAGTGAAAGGCTTTCCATCTGCAGTCAACCTTAGGTGTGAGGTGTTTTTAAGCCTGAACTACCTCTAAGTCTTTTCCAGGTGAGTGTAATTAGTGGGACCTTAACTTGTGCATCGGCAGTGGTGTCAGCACTGCATGTCCTGGTATGGACTGACCCAGGGCAATTTTACAGCCATCATGAGTGGTGGCTTGCCATGGTGGTTGTGGCATAATGAAGGGTGCTTTGGTGGCTGTCTTACATGGAGAAATAAACTTGAGCAACTCAGAAGGGTCTCCAGGTCAATCACTAAAGTATCTTGTACGACACTATACCCTGGCTGGTGGGGGGAATTTTGAGACTCTTCTCAGGTGAGGAAAGTGAATACCAAGAAGGATGAGGTGTGTGTGGGGAAGTTGCTGTCTTGTCTCTTTGGCACTGGAGGTTACCCACAGGCATTTTCATGTGTAATGGAGTGGTGGCCTGCAGCAGCTGGAGTGTGGCCTAGCAGTTCTCTCTGGATGCCTTCAGGATATGCCCAGTGTGTGAGCTCTGTCCATGCTCCTGGATGCCTGTAAGCCGGTTTGGGCTGTGGCAAGCTTGACTTAATTTACTCTTCTTCTCAGCAGGGCTTGTCATCTTGGCCTCACAGCCACTCTACCCATGACTGTGTAACGCCTGGAAGGAGCTGCCTTGTGTAGAGCCTGCTGGACCAGCCAGTGCACTGAACTCATACTGGTCTGCAAAGGGCCTTGTAAAGATGTTCTCTGTGGCCCTTCCAAAACTCCACCAGCATGTTGCTTTACTTGGTTTTTCTTCCTTTTGAAATAATCTGCTCAGAGGAGGCTTTTCTTCTCTCTTTTCAACTTTATATGAGTGTCTGTTCCATGATTTCTCCTTCAAGCTCTGGGATGTGGGAGGTAAAAGCCTGTGAGGCTGTCAGAGGGACAGGCCAGTTTGCAGAGAGGCATGCAAGCCAGCCTGCTGGATTCTTGCTGTCACAGTGTGGACCTCAGCATGGCTGGCCATGGACATTGCCCTGCTGTGCTGCACTTTTGCACTTTTGCTGTTACCAAAAGCCAAGCAAAGTAATTTGAGAGTAGCTTGGTGATATTTCCCAAGTGCTGTGGTTTCCTTGCCTTGAACAACTCACCAAGCATCTCAGGACGAGTATGTGTCAGTCCTTAATTCAGGCATTAAGAGGTTTTATTTTGGGGGTTATGCTTGAAGGGACTTGTGCCCTCTTTTTGATTGAGATGGATACGGAGAGCACACGCTGAAGCAGTGACTATGGTGCAAGTAGGAAATAACTACCTTGCAGAGTCAGGTGCTCCTGAGGACAGTGATTGTGGCTAATGAGCCGATTACTGCAGGGGGAGCAGGCAGTTTGGGCTCTTTGGGCTGGCTGCCATGGCTGCTTTGGGTTTGGTCTTGAGCTTCTTCCCTGTAGACATGCCACCTGAGCAATTCTGCAGTGGCCCTTAGACTTGGAGGTCATCTTAGTGCTGCAGCTGAAGGGAGCTCCAAATCCTATAGCTGCATTATGATGCCAGTGGAGGGAAATCTCTTGACTTCAGCCTGTTGCCTTTGACTAAAGATGAATTCAGACTGACATTGGGGGTGTCTTTTGGGGCAGCTACTGAGGTTTTTAATCCCCCTGACCTAGCTTGTCTGCTTTAGTGTTTGTTCATGAGTCTCCAAAGTGTCTGCTGCCATGTGCAGCTCTTCACAGCAGCTTGGGTTGTGACGGGTGGCTTTATATCTCTGGCTTTTTGGGGCTAATTGATGCTTTCAAATATGAACCTGGCGGTTTGTGTAGACTTAAAATAGGTGATGTGTTTCAGGCAGAACAGTTGAAGTATTTTTGTAGATTGAGTCTCTTAGTTAGGGATTTCTCTTTTAATTTATTGTTCAAAATAGAATATATTCCAGACATAGCCAAGAAGTGGCAGCAACACTTAGTGGTTATCTTCAGTGACACTTTGTTGGAAATATTTGTGTTTTGCTCCTGAAAAAGGCCTGGTGTGCATCACTGTCATTCATTGTGCCAAGTATGAAATGGGGAAGGGGAGTGTGTGTTGATGTATGCATGTGTACTGAGGATGGGATGTCTTGGGAGACTGTCAGCCGTGCCTGGAGGAGAGGCTGGAGAAGAGAAATGCTTACATCAGCGTCTGTAGTCTCCTCAGGCCACTGGTAGCAGTTTAGGGATGTTGGTAGAGAAGCCAGGCAGGACTGGAAAGCAGAGGAAAGCTTGAGAGTTTCATCTGTCATGTCTCTTGTCATCTGCAGGAATCCACTACCACAGATCCACTGCATCCCCTGAGGTAGCTTATGGGACCCTTCCCTGGGCACCCCAGGTCACACTGCATGGGATGGCAATGACACGTGGAAGGAAGAGGCCCATGTCCCCCATCCCTTGCCTTGTGCTTGCAGCTGCCAGCTGCTTTGCCAAACTAGGTGAGTGTCTTTTCTTACCCATTCCGGTTTACCTCGATGCTGTTTAGCATAGCCGTTCCTTAAGGACAGAAGTTTCCTCTCTCTGCTCTTCCCTGAGGAGCCTTGACCAAAGGCTTAGGTTCAAACCCTCCTCTAGAGGAGGAGATACATTTGGAGTGGAACATTTCTGTCAGGCAGTACCAAGTAGAAATGGGGCTGGTGTCTCTAAAAATTAGGGTGGGTGTGTGAGGAGTCAAGGGGATGGTACAACATAAAGGGAGGCTATGGGGAGTGCAAAATGTACAGCACTGCAGCTTTTTCCTCTGTCCTTTCTATTGCCGAGTCTCACAGAACTTTCTTATTCCCATTTTTTCCCTCCATGCAGGTGAATCTCTGCAGGTCACAGTGCAGCCTGCTTCTGTTGTCCAAAAATTCGGAGGCCCAGTCAGCCTGGGGTGTGTGGTGGACCCCCCCCGAGTGAACCTTACCTGGAGACTGAACGGGAAGGAGCTGGCTGGATCAGAGGAGCTGGGTATCCACGTGGAGTGGGGGAGGCTCATCATCCTGGCTCTCAACAACCGCACTGTGGGGCGATACCAGTGCATCGCTCGTGTGCCTGAAGGAGTCATTGCCAGTGTCCCTGCAGTGGTCACCTTAGCTAGTGAGTAGCTTCAGTTCTCTGGCAGCCCCTGCTTTACTTGGGCTGTTACTCACACGTCTTGAGAGGCTCATCCATTATTGCTTGTTCATGCTGGCACCAAGGGATGACTTATTTGGTGTAGGCCCTTTGGTAGCATTTTTGATCGTGGGCTGGCTGACATGATGTGGCCCAGTCTGACCCAAGCTGTCCTCCCCCTGCAGGGTAGGCTGCAGACCTGTCCTGCAGGGAGAAGTTTTTGCAAGACCAGGGAATACCTGAGCTATGGGGTTGATTTCCTGACAGTCAGGTTGCCTCCTCTGGTTCCTGACTTATTGATGGAGTTTATAAATAGTACCTGCTGATACTGATGGCCCAACTGCTGCTGGGGCTGCTGCAGGACTGCTGCCAGCACAGGGTCAGTGTGTGCTAAGTTTTACTGCTTTCCTGAGACACAGCTCTGAGCAAGGGATTTTGCTCCTATTCCTGAGTTTATGAGCTCCTCACTGCTGCCCTCTGGCACTGGGAGATGTGTGTGGCCAGAGGTGTCTTAGGTGGGCAATTTTTCTTACAAACACCTGGTTTTGGCCAGATGTTGTGTGTATTTGGCCAGAACGTGCTGTATTTGGATGCATCTGAGAAAGAGCAGTGGAGAGCCCCGCCTTCTCGGAAATCCACAAGTGTGTGCAGAGGAGGCTGCCATTACCTTGCAGTGACAGTCCCTGAGCATAGAAAAGGCTTCATCTTTCCCAGCAAAAGGGAGTTTGGGGCTTAATCTTAAGAAAATGAAGAAATGAAGATGTTTGTGCAAAGTGGGGCCTGGCTTTGCTTTAAAGCCAAGAACTATTGGCTTGTCACTGATACATTAATCAGGAGTGAAATGTTTAGGCCAGGCTGGGTGGGAGAAGGTAGAGGCCAGGGCAAGTATGGAAAGAGCTGCTGAACTCCCAGGCAGGGTGGGAGGGGGTTGTCATGGGGCCGAATCTGTCGGGGGATTTGGCCTGAGCCCCATGCTGAGATTAAGTTTCGGAGAGCACATTCCAGAGCAGAAAGGAGGCTGTGTGTTCTCGTGGCCTGATAGAAGGAGAGGAGGGGAGAGGTGGATGGGATTACCAAAGGCATGGTTTGCATTTTGGAGAATAGGGTGTGCACTGCTTCTCAGCCTAATCAGCTCCTCCTTAGCTGATCTCCTTTTCTTTTTTCACTCGCACCCCAGCCCACCAACACCAGCTCTATCTCCTGGGAAAAGTATGTCTGACCTATCTGACTGCTAGTCTAGATCAGTGGTGGATGATCAGTGGTGGATGTTAGTCTAGCATCAGTAGTGGATGGGAGACAGGTCCTAAAGCACCAGAAGGACCCACCATGTCCTTCAGGACAAATTAAAGCCACTGGAATAGTGCATCAGCCCTTTCCAGAGGCCAAATCAGCTTGCCTACTACTTTACAACTGGGCACATGTGTGCAAAAGAGAAGAGCTTGGCAATTGCTGTGGTCCCTGTCGTGGCAAACACACTTCTGAGAGGAAGTCAGGAGCACCATTCAGTGAAGCTCAAACTGGAGCCAGAGGTTGGATGATCAAGCTGCTAATCCATTGTGCAAAACCCCTGTGCTGTGCTGCACTGCATGTGTCAGGCATCCTCAGGGGTAGCTGGAGATGGCAGAGGCTGTATCCCACACACCTGAGTAGCCTGGGGTGATAGACAGCACTCAGGTAGGGAAGATTCAGCAGTCATTGAGTGGAGAGAGAGATAGCGCATCCCAGTAAAGATGTGGGACTCAAGAAGGTATGGGAGGAAAACCTTCTGGAGGGGTTCAAATAACCAGTCCCATGTTCTTGAGCTAGAGGCTGCTTGCAACAGTGGTGTTGCAGTGGTCTGAGAGAACAGGGAGCACCACTTGATGGTGGGGCTGAGTTTGAAAGTTGTGGTAGTAGCTGTGCCTTGGGTTCTCTCTCCTGTTCCAGACCTCCTCTACAGGACCTTACTCAGAGCTGATTCATGGTGAGAAGAAAGCCCCTGGCAGGTCAGCGTTGCAGTTGATGCATCTTTTCCAGATAACCTTCAGGGCTGAAAGAAAACCATCTGAAAGTATTAGTAACATCCAAAAATTATTTTGGGGAGACAGGGAGAAAGTGAAACTGGAATGTGTGAATGAAAGTAGGGGGAAGGAGTGCAATGGAAATATTTTCAAGGCTTAGGTTAATTTTGGAAGAGGACCTGGAGTCATTGGAAGAAGTGACTCACTAGGTTTTGGGGAGTTGCGGGTAACATCATCTGGCCAACTTTTAGGCTATTTCCCCTCCTTTCTTTTGGTCTTCTTTGAAGGAAAACACTCTGGGATTGTGTGCCCAATCCCCTGGGGCCAGCTGTGCTTTGCTGATAGTCAGCAAGCAGATAACCATGGCTGCAGTGCTGGCAGCCAGAGCGGTAGCCCATGGACTGATACCTCCTTCTCTCCTCTGCAGCACAGTGGCACTGAGGCCATCTCTCTTCCCCCTGGCTCAGAGAGCTGATTGAAACTTGTATTTAATTTCTCCAGCAGAGGTAAAATAGCTGTTATATATCCAAGAGGTGAGTGGAAGGGGGATTTGCAGAAGGGAAAGATTTCATAAAGTGACAAAGGGAGCAGCACTTCAGGCATTACTTGGGCACTTTGGAGTCCAGTTAGATCTGAGCTGGTGCTCCACACAGCCTTGGCAGCCCATGGTATATCAGTGCAGGTCACCTGCTGATCACTGCTGGCCTGACCATGGTGCACAAGATCAGCCCTGCAGGCCCCAAGCACTGCAGTCTGGGGATAGCTTGTATGGATAAAATAGGAGTATTCCTGGTTTTACCAGCCAGACTTCAACCCTTCATATGAATGACAGCTGCAAAGAAAGAGAGACATTTTCTGTGCCTGATTCTAGGTAGCAAAGTTGCCATCCTGCTGGAAAGCCCTGCCCCAGCCCCTCTCCTGGGTAGAGATGCTGTATGTAAAAGGCATAGCTGCAGTGGGCTCTGGTGGGGCCAAGTAATTCCACCAGGGGCTTGTACATGGTGCTGAGGGCTAGTTCTGTAACAGCTAGAGGTTTGGGAGGTCAGGAGCTCTTCGTGGAGCTAACAGGGGCAACTGAAGTGCAGGGCTGGAGCAAAGCCAATGAGCAGAGATAGCGAGAGCTGGGCAACTCCCAGTACTCATCTGTTTGCATAGAAAATCAGTGTAGCAAACACAGCAGCAAGCCTGACCTGGATAGAAACGACATTTGAAAACAAAACAGAAAAATAGAGGGGTGCAGCAAAGAAACTCCACCTATTCCAGTGTCCCTGTGGCCAGGGGTGTGGGATTGCAGGTACCTGTGTCCTGGGAATGCTGTGGGTGAGGGAGGCTCCTTGCCTTGTTCCCTCCATTGGTGCCATGGGTGAGGTCAGTTCTTGGTCTTGTGACAGCACGGATGGGAAGCTGGGCCTCAGTGTATGGTGCCTGTGGGCAGTGACCCTGCACAGGGTCGGGCTGGGCATCCCCAGGAATTTGCAGCTGCTTTCTGAAGACAGCCCCATTCATTTTCCTTCACCCGGGCCTCTCTGCTGACACTCCCCAGAGGTGATGGCTAGAGGGAGGGAGAGAAGGAAGATGATGACTGCCTGTTAGAAAAGCATTTGCAGAGCAGGCACAGGGGCATTGGCCCCGGGGGCAGAGGCAATGTGAGGACGGGAGAGAAGGAAAACACAGGTGGTGTTTTGTGAGCCAGCAGAGCTGTGGCATGAGGACTGTGGGGCCCAGGGTGGGGGAGTGGGGCTGAGGCGTGGTGGGGAGATATGCTGGAGGGGTGGGAGGAGGCAGGAGTCTGTGGGGCTGTGCTTGTCTCAGCAGGGTGGGAGGAATCTGGTGGTGATAGCACCAGTGCCCAGGCTCTTTCAGTGCTGGCTGGATGGGGGGCTAGAGCCATAGCCCTAGGCTGCTCTCACAGCTGAGGGGGGAATAGTGGAAGGTACCTGTCCCCAGGTTGGAGGACCCCATTCCTGCCTATTCCCCTTCTCAAGGTTCCCTCTCTTCCCTCTTTCCCTCTTCCCTATGGCAGGGAGAACTTTTACCTTAGGGGCCATCATTTTATTTACTATTGCTTCTTCCCCAAAGTTATTTATGGTCTCCCATTAATTTAATTGGGTCTGTCCTGCCGCCACTTGGCCCCCAGCCCTGGGGTTCAGCTGGTTTCCCTTGCCAGTGACAGTAGCACAGCTGGCTGTCACTGACCCTCCCTGCACCCCAGTTCACCCCATTGCACTTCAGAGCCAGCTGCAGATGGACACAAGCAGTGGCCTTTGGTTGCACTCTTTCCTAAACAAAAAAAGGGGAAAATAAAAAAGCCCTCTTAGCCCACCACGGGTGGGATTGGCAGTGCTCAGTCTGTCTGTCCGCAGCACCTCCTGGACAATGGTAGATGAGGACTTCACTGTGGTTAGGCATGTCTTTTAAGGACAAGAATATGGGCTGGCACACTGGGAGCTGCCATATGAGAAGGAAAACCCAGCCAGTGAGAGAGGATGTGGTTTCTCCCAGCTGCCGTGGTTGTTAGACTCTGGTGCAAATTGCCTGTCAGATATGGAGCCTGGCTGCTGCTGGCTGGGCAGCTGAAGGGGCAAGTGCTGCATATCCCCCTGGCATGGATCCTCTCCACCATCCTTCCCTGCTGGCAGGAGGACGTAAGCTGGTTGTCCCAGCTTGGCACCAGGCCCTCTGTTTTGCTGTGCTGGGGCCAAATGCAACAGGACACATCCTGCTGGGAAGCTTGTCCCCTGCAGAGAGGGGGACAGGGGTGACCCTGACCACCCCTCACCAGCTCTGGCTGACCCATAGGCACTAAAGGATGGCTCTATGTGCCCATACCAGTGGCAAGCGGACCAGTTTAGATCGCCTGTGGCCAAAATCCACTGGCAAATAAACCAGTCTTGTTCTCTGTGGGGAAGCAGGAATTTAGGGGAGTAGTTTGGCAGGAAGCTCGTACACTTGGCATGTGAGAAAGAAGTTTGTCCTAGTTCTGCTATTTTTCCCCTCTCCCCTGCCAGTTTCACTCTGCTTCTGTAGAGACACCTGGTTCTTGCTCCCCCAGCCAGGATCCCTTTTTTGTGTTCTTTCCCCCTCTGTCTACAGTTTCATCCCTTGTCCCTCACTTCTGGGCTGAGGGGAAGCCAGGAAGAGCTGCATGTCCTGCTCCCTACTGTGGGGCTGCAGCACTCACAACTGTGAGATGTGGGCTGAGCCATCATCTGGGGGCCTGCATGTGAGAGGTCCCCATGTCTGCCCAGCCCACAGTCATCCCAGGGGGTGCTCTGGCACAGGATCATAATTTTCCGTCTTCAAGATGGCTCTGCTATGCCAGGACCTTGGGTCTGCTGTTTTTCCAGGCTCTTGGGCCCCTTCTCTTCAGGGTGTATGTGCATGTACACGTGTTCATGTAAGTGTGTGCGTGCAGATCCCTGCCAGCACTGCTGGAGCCTATGCCTTGGCTCCAAAATCTTAATTTGGCTGTGATGAATCCAGACCACCAAGGCGCACATTAATTTTCCTGATGCTCGTTTATATTTTGTTGATCGGAGAAACATGTGCAATGTGGGCAGGCAAACACTGGGCTTTCGCCACTTCTCCACCTCTTTCCATTTCTGTGGCTCTCACTATTTTATTCCTTGATCAAATATAAAAAGCAAAGAGTAGAAAATATCCGTCATCCTTCCCCTCCTCAGCAGTAACTTTCATTGGAGGAGGAGTGTGAGGCGCTGCCAGCTTTTCACAAGTTAAGAGTTAACTTTCATCTGGCTTTAATATCCAGTGGAAACATGGCTCCCTTCCTCAGCTTGTCTTAAAGGATTAATCACATTTCTGAAGTTCACCCGTATTCCTTCTTTTTATTATTTTTTTTAATTGAACAATGCCAAGAAATTCCAGAAGTATTAAGCATGTTCGTTGCAAATCATTTTTATGACATTGCAAAACCTCCCCTTTTCTTTTCAACCTCCCTTTCCCTCAGATCTGGGCCTGGGACCGCTGGCTCCCCCAGCAGCCGCCCGACAGCCCCTCCGCACCGTGCTCGGGGAGGCTTTCTCGATGCCTTGCCAAGAGAGCTGGTTTTTATTTAAACTCCATAAAGGATCTTGCTTTAATCAGAAAGTCTGCTTGAGAAATTTCATGTCACTTTTCCATGACTGTGGGTGGGAGAAGCTTGGAGCCAGAGTTGTCTTTTGCTCTTGGAGCGCGGCTGCATTTCCCAGAGAACAAACCTCACATTTTTCTGCTGGCTGGGGCTGCCAAGGGAGGCTGCCTGCCGCCCGCCTGCCGCCAGCCTTCCTGCTGCCCCCCGGTTCCTCAAACTGCCCGAGGTCACAGGGCCCACGTCCTGGGATGGGTTTCTAGGGGCAAGGGAGCTGTTGACAGCACATGGCCGGGCTGTGGCTGCAGATGCAACACACTGCCATAGAGTGGGGTTTTGCAAACGAAGTGTGGTCTGATCCAGATTTAGTGGCATGCCATTCAGGAGATCTGTTAGCCCTGAGTCCTGGGAAGGGGCATCAACCTGAGTCTCGATGTGACAGCGTGACCTGTCACCAGGGACAACAACATCAATTGCGGTATGTGGCGTTTTCACTAGCGGTCGCCTGGTGTGCAGCATTATAAAAATGCATGCGAGGCACTTTTTTCCTGGCACAAAACCCCCTCCCTCACAGCACAGGTTGTCTGAGACTAACTTCCATCTTGCAGTGCCTCGGTAATATTTGCCATCATGCCCAGAGAGAATGGAAACCAGTTTTCTCTCTGGAAAGTTTGGTGGGGCCAGGTTGGCATGCTCCCTGCCCTGCCAGATCTGTGGGGCTTCATTGCAGTCCTCTCCCTCCTGCTTTAAAAAAATCAGGGAAAAGAAAACAAAAAGTCAGGTACCTCTTCCTCCTAGTTCCTGTGCTTCCAGTCCTGCTGCCTGCATCAGTGGCCAGGGTGGGAACTCCCATCACAGCTTGGGCAAAGAGACATGGTGGGACAGGGTTTTCACAGCTGCTTTAGGGAAGGAGCAGCTGTGCCATGTAGAGGAGGAGCTGGTTTTCCTTGCAAGTCCCTGTTCTTGTAACTGGAGCTTGGGCACACGTGAAGCTTGTGGTTAACCAGCTGTGTGGTTACCAGCTGTAACTTTCAGCTGTGAGATATTTGATGGGAGCAAGAGTGCCCTGAGCAGAGATGCTGATTTCTCAGGTGTGGGAGGAGCTCAGGGGGCATCACACACTTCCACCTGGCATCTGTACACCATTGAAGCAGGCTGGGCTCCCTGAGTTACAAAGTCAGCTTCTCAGTAGCAGCTCTGTGTGAAATAGTAGGTGGCAGAAGGACCATTTTTAGCTTCCCTTCATTGCTTGAGTAAGTTGGCTTATTTTTCACTCAGGCCGGGATTTTTCACACCGAGTTTCCCAGGCAGATTCTCCAGAAGCTGTATTTTAAGGTACTCATTTTGTAGGAAAAAGGAGGGAAAAAAACCAAAACCAACTGTGAAAGCAAGCCAGCTTCCCTAGCTGTTGGGGTCACAGCAGTCCTCTGCTGGTACCATGATGAAACAGCCCCAGATCCATGGGGAGAGGATGAGCTGACACTGCGATGTTTAGCCAGCCACTGAGATGCCTTGTCTTTTGCTCTCTTTGCAGATCTCAAAGATTTCAAATTCGATGGCCAGCATGTGATTGAGGTGGATGAAGGGAACACAGCCGTGATTGCCTGCGACCTGCCCGAAAGTCACCCCAAGGCTCAGGTCCGCTACAGTGTGAAGCAGGAATGGCTGGAGGCCTCCCGAGGTGAGTGCACAGGGGTCTGTCCCAGGAAGTTCCGTCACAGGACTCTCGGTTTTGCCCTTCCTTACCAGTAGTAGCTGTCTCTGCCTGCTGCCGCCTTGTCCCTTTGCCACCTGTTTGAGCATAAGTTAGTTTAGGATCCTTGGCATGGTCTCCCTGATGTCCATACTGCCTGGGACATCATGGCTTTTTCTTTCTCCCTTGTCCACCTTTCCTTCAGGACACCGCATGTCTTCCAGGAGGCTGGACAGGAGCATATGTGGTGATCATGTGCCACTTTCTCTTCTCTCTCTACAGACAATTACCTTATAATGCCATCTGGGAACCTTCAGATTGTTAATGCCAGCCAGGAAGATGAGGGGACTTATAAATGTGCTGCCTACAACCCTGTGACACAGGAGGTGAAAACTTCAGTCTCCAGTGAGAGGCTCCGTGTGAGACGTAAGCCATTCTCCCTTTACTGCATATCTCCAGCTCTGGGGGCACTGACCAGTGCTATTGCAGCTGGTTTTCTGTGTGAACCATTATCAGCTGCTGAGAAAACTCCTTTTCAGCAGCAGAAGGCCCCAGGGTCTGGTCCTGGAGTATGTGTATGCAGCCCTGGGATTGCCATGCTTCCTTAGGATTTGTTCTTGATGGTGCCTTAGCCGTTTGGCAAGGTGGCTTTGCTGTGTGCACAGAACCCTTACAGAATGTCCCTCTTGTCCTGCATTGCCATTTACCTCCCTCAGCACAGGAAGAGTGTTCCCTACCATTATCCCTACGCACTGCACAGAGTGCTCTCTCACCAACCACCTTCCTTCTCACACGTCTCCTTCCTCCATCTCTCCTCCCCAGGCTCCACAGCGGAGGCTGCCCGGATAATCTACCCTCCTGAGGCTCAGACCATCATTGTCACCAGGGGCCAGAGCCTCATCCTGGAGTGCGTGGCCAGTGGGATCCCCCCGCCGCGGGTCACCTGGGCCAAGGACGGCTCCGGCGTCTCTGCCTATAACAAGACGCGCTTCCTGCTCAGCAACCTCCTGATCGACCCCATGAGCGAGGAGGACTCAGGAACCTACAGCTGCACAGCTGACAATGGCGTTGGAGAGGCCGGGGCTGCATTCATCTTCTACAATGTGCAGGTGTTTGGTGAGTGCTGCTGGAGCCATTGTTTCAGGAAGGGCTTGGGCATCTCATCTTCTTCTAGGGAAAGATACTGGCACTGAAGGACTCTTCCCCTCCCTGGACAAACCACAGTGTAATGCAATGTCATGGGTTACAGTACAAAATGTAATCAAAAGTGTGTTATTCTATCACCATCTGCTGGAACTGGAATGAGGGGAAGTGATGCAATCTTGTGTTGATAAGCCAGCTGATAAGAAATCAGCAGGACAATTTCCTTATTTCTCCCAAGACCCATCCTCCCTCTAGGGAGGGATTTTCTGCTGATGGGCCATTGAGTCCACTGATAAGCTTACATCATCCCATTGGAAAATGCTCCATCCAAGGGGAGAAGCTGATGGGCCATTGAGTCCACTGATAAGCTTATCATCTCATTGGAAAATGCTCCATCCAGGGTGGGAGGAGCCAAGCCCCTCTACCTGGATAAAAACCAGAGAATTGGGGCACCAAGGTGCCTTTCCTTCACTGGACTCTCAGAGGAAGACCTGGCTCATCTAGTACCACTGGACTACTGCCAACACCCTGACCAACAGGCTATCAGGTTGTATTCTGACTTTGTCAGTGGCTTTCTTTCTTTTCTTCCTATTTCCTAAGAAATTGTATTTCTGACTTGGAGTCTCTCACTGGTTTTGTTCTCAAACCAGTACATGCAAATAAACCCCTGCTTGTGGTCCCAGTTTCCAGGAGACCAAACTAATTCTTCCTTGAGGGCAGTAGTTCCTTCTTCTTGGCTCTCACCATAGGCTGGAGATGATGGATCCTCTCTTCCTCTGAAGAAGTTCTTCTCCTGTCATTTGTGACACTGGTTTTGTTCTAATACTTTCTAGTGGAAGCCTGGTTTCTTTTTAGACATATTTGACATTTGGATAAGGAAGACATTGGAGTGTCTTGGTTTTGTTCTGTTTAGTAGGGAAGCTCTCTGTGGAGTAGAAAACATAAGGGATACTACACCTTAGATATTTCTACCACACATACTTTCCATCCTCAAAATTTTTAGGGAGGCTAAGCCCGTGTTTCACAGATTACATTTCATCAGGTGCTGATGTGTTGTTATGGCACAAGCACAATCTTTGAAGAGTAGGATTTCAGCTTAGAAAAATGGGACTTGTAGATGTCTGATGTCCTGTGAGAGGGCAGATGGCCTTGGGCTACCTCCCTTTGCAGTTTATGTGGATGCTGAAGGGGAGGGGCATTGAAGCAGACCCATGTGGGTCCCCACAAAGGGCATGAGACTTTAGTGCAGAAAAGGATCCATCACTCTGCTCTCATCGCTGCTGGAGAGGAAAGTGCAAAGCCATGACCATGCTGTGCTCCCAGCCAAGTGGCACTCAGCAGTCTGTGTCTTTTCCTCACACAGAGCCCCCGGAGGTCACCATGGAGCTGTCCCAGCAGATCATTCCCTGGGGCCAGAGCGCCAAGTTCACGTGCAAGGTGCGAGGGAACCCGCCGCCCTCGGTGATGTGGCTGCGCAACGCGGTGCCGCTGTCGGGCAGCCACCGGCTGCGGTTGTCACGCCGGGCGCTGCGACTGCTCAGCGTGGGGCCCGAGGACGAGGGCATCTACCAGTGTATGGCTGAGAATGAGGTGGGCAGTGCCCAAGCCATGGTGCAGCTGAGAACAGCCCGCCCAGGTAAGCCACTCTCTCCAGAGTTGTTGGCCATTCAGTTGCAGCCTAACACACAGGACAAGGGGAAGGAGGGGAAGAAAGTCAGTGTGTTGCCCCTGCTTCCTATTTAACCTATGCTGCAAGTGCTGTTCTGCCTGAGGTCTCCATATCTCCCTGTGGGAACACATGACACCAGTTTTGCTTCTAAGGGCAGGGCCATGTGTGCACATTTGGGCAATCTCTACACAAGAGATATGAGACATTTGGGTATAGTACCTCACCCCATGGCTTAGCTCTGCCTCTGAACTTGCACTGAGCAAGAGCTTAAAAACTGAATTCCTTTGAGGTAAGAGAGCTACCACCTGATTCCTTGAACCCTCTTGAACTTACACAGGGTAAGAGGGACTTGAGAGAGACAGGGAACCTTGTGGTTTATAGCAGGGGAAGGAGGGATTGTTGCCAACACTTTTTGGAGTGGCACAGCAGCATCGCAGAAGGTGCTTACAGCTCTGCCTTAACCACAGGTTGGGATGGGCACTTACCCTGCTGTGACACCTTGTCTTCTAGGAGCTCCACTCAGCCCTGGGCGAGATGCCCAGCTGGACTCAGCTCAGCCTCCAACACCGCCTTCCAGGGACAGTGCCTTAAAGCTGCCCTTGGATAAAGATGCACTACCAAAGCCTGGGACAACCCCTTTAGCAGCATCTCCGCGTTGTGCAGCCAACAAGGAACTGGTGACTCCAGCCGAAGCCCCCATCATCCTCAGTTCTCCACGGACATCCAAGACAGACAGCTACGACCTGGTGTGGAGACCCCGGCCTGACAGCAGAGCCCCCATCCTCTATTACGTGGTGAAGCATCGCAAGGTATCACTGTTTTGCCCTGCTCCCATCTTTCCTGTGCCATTCCATGGGCAGGCTGGTGGTCTCGCCACGCATTTCACACCTCGTTGGGGCAGAGGTACCCATCGCTCACTGGTGGCACTGGTTAGTGGGACCTCCTGGGCTGCAGCCTCAGCCTTTTGAGGTGTGATGAATGCAGGCTGTGACAGGAGGCTTGCTGAGCAGTCAAGGAAGAGCCAGCCCAGTGGTAGTACTTGTCTGCTTAAGTATGCAGAAGGCACATGCACACACTTCTCCAGTAGCTTCCATGTCCAGTTCCCAGTTGTGTGCTTGCACAGGTGGGAAGCCCTGAGGGCAGGTTGCACAATGACTTGCCCTGGAATGCTTTTGTCTTGGCACAAGCCATGGGGCCACCTCTGCCTTGAGAAAATGGGTCTAGGACACAGGGGAGCAGCCTCTGTGCTGCATGTGCCTGCACTGCTCAGCAGCACCGAAGTGCGCATGCTCAGTGAGCTTGAGGAACCAGCAGAGAGTTGTCATGGTCATACTAAATCCTCTGGGAAGGTCCTTATCCCCCGGTTTTAAGCTGGAGGGCAGTGCAGTGGTGGAGCACATCACTTGCAGGTGGCACAGTATGAGCACAGGCCAAGTCCTGCTGGAGCCCAAGGGCTCCTCCCTCTGGGGCGCTTCATGGCACTCCGGGCACAGTGCAGGCACAGCTGTAGCCCAGCAGTTTCTTTAAATGGTGAAGCATTGTTGAGGGAAAAATTCTGCTTTTTAGGTCTAAAGTATCTCTTTCCATTTTGCTGGGGATAAGTGGAAAAAAGGGGCTGGAACTTATTTGTCTGCTGCTTTTCTTTCCTTTGGGTAGGTGGGGAGTTGCAGTAGAGAGGCAGGTTTTGCCTCAGACCCCAGAGGGTTTTATTATATTCCAAAAACATGCCAGATTGCATGTTTGGGATTCCCAGCCACTGCAAGGCATTGTTTTCAAGTACATGTGAGTATATGTATCTATGTTCCTGAAATTGTGTGTTTCTGTGAAAATATAGTGTAATAGCAGACTGTTGCAATCCTAATTTCTTTCTAAAAAAAATTAAGATTAGGATTTCAACTAACCTCTTTAAAGAGCCCTTTAAAACAAAGGCAGAAGATGCCAGCACAGGAACACAATAGGGCAAGCTTAAATAAAAAAAAGATGCCAAAAGCATCCCCAGACTATTGGCTCTGGTTGTCTGCCAGGAAGAGATTTATTCTCCAGTGGTGTATCATGTAACCACCAATTCTGCTTGCAGTCTTAACTTGCAGCTTTGGAGTTTGTCCATATTTGATTTGTTTTTCAGCACGTCACCTGGAAGGGGCCGTGGGGCAGTGAAGGTCACCATGGGTCACTGCAGTTTGCAGTAATATGTTTTCAGTGTAGTCCAAATTCTCAGCTGGAGACTCTTTCTTGGGATGCTTAAGGATTGTGTGGAAAGGAATTAGTCCAAATAACCCTTAAACTTGTTTAGAAAGAGTCTCTATCCAAGATCCTTAGGATATAATGATCTGGTTTTGACATTCCTGACTGGAAAAGCGTATGTGTGGAGACGTAAGGAATCAATTCAGCAACAAAAGAAAAGGCTCTTTGTGTAGAAGATGGCTATAAGGAAAGTTAGATCTACTGGCACGAGACCTACATTTGTACTGGGCGAAGTTCTGCTTCTTCTCTAGAAAATCTGTGAATGTCTCTTTTTACCCTGTTCCTACATTGCCCCTAAATTCTCGGCAGCCTGCAAGCAGTCAGATGCCTTGCAGCCCTTATTTTTGTTTCTTAAGAATTACACTTTTCCTTTCCTGGATATTAGCAGCCTTTAGGGCTCCCCTCCCTGGCCTCACAACTTTGCAGGCTCAGGAATAAAAATAAAACGAGGCAGGCATTAATCAGTCGGTGTCAAACGCTTGGAGAAGATGAATGATACAGCGGAGTCTTGGCATTTCCGTTCTGTTGCGTTGCCTGCATTATTAATGCTCCTTTCGGCAGCGGGTCACTTCAGTCTCCTGCATATTTGCTTGCAAAAATATTATCTTTGCAGCTGGGGAGAAGGAGGAAGGTTCTACCTCCCCTCCCCCTCTGCTTGGGGCATCAGGGTTTCACCAAAAACTGTGTTTCCAAGCTTTTCTGACGGCTGTGGCCAATACATAGTTTCTTCCCTGTCAAAACCTTTGCTCCAGCATTATGGATCTTCATTTCAGCCTCAAAGTGCCAGGGGTGAGGCTGGATAAAACTCAGTAAAACAAAGTTGTGTCTAGGTACCTCACCCCATGGAAATGACCAGTATCTAAATAAGCAGCTCAGCAGCTGGGCTGCAGGAGAGATTCGGCTCCTAAAGCAGCTCAGTCCTGTGGCTAACGTTGCATTTTGTGGGGCATGCCTGCTCCAGAGATTTACACACATTGAGAGGTGGTGGTATCAAGGAGAGTTAGAGGACAGAACAGGGCTGACTGAACCCTTGGGTCAAGAAAACTCTGGGACTTGGGTGAGTTGTCCTGCTCATGCCTGAATTGCTTTTCTAAATCAGACTGGAAACATCTCCCTCCTTCACAGAGAGGGAAGGGAAGGTAGATGTGGTTGGTACACAACTTACTAATAAAGTTTCTGAACTCAGTGCCCACAAGAAGCCCAGCCTGCCCCAAGCTCTGCAACACCTGCATTGGTCTCTCAGCAGGTCACTAACGCCTCGGACAGCTGGGCTGTGAGGGATGTCCCAGCCTCGCAGCACCGCCTGACCCTCACCAGGCTGGACCCTGGGAGCCTCTACGAGGTGGAGATGGCTGCTCACAACTGTGCTGGCGAGGGACAGACGGCCATGGTGACCTTCCGCACAGGTGAAGGGCAGACCTTGCCTGGGCTCCCCTTTGCTCTGAGTCAGGGGAGGGCCCCTCTGTCAGCCCACATCCTGTCCCAGCCCTGAAGCACAAGGCACCAGCCTTAGGACAATTGGAGTGTTTCTGCTCTGGAAACCCATATGCCTTCAGCTTAGAGCAACTGTCAGAGGAGAAAGCAGAGAATAGGATGGGGAAAATTCCTGCCTGTCTTCTGTGTGGGTTGGAATAAGTTCCTTGTTCCCTTGGTGTCTCAGTTGAACATCTGCAGAACTGTAGAAAATGGGTCTAGTATAAATGTTAAGAGGTTGCTTAATCCATCCTCTGCCTGGAGACAGAAATCTAGCAATGCTTCAAGAAAAGTTGTAAAAAATTGAATATGAGGGGGATCTATTAACAAATCTGCCCCTTTAGCTTTAGTTCCTGCCAGAAGGCTGAGTGCTTTGAGCCCCTAGGGCTGTTAGAAGCCAGGAAGTACTTACCTCCACATCCTGTCTGGGAATATTTGCTTTCCTCTTCACAGCAAAAGTTAATTCTGAGCGCATTTCTGTGTTACTGACGGCACCCCTCCCTTCTGTGCAGGCCGGCGCCCAAAACCAGAGATTATTGCCAGCAAAGAGCAGCAGATCCAGAGGGACGACCCAGGCACAAGCACCCAGAGCAGTAACCAGGCTGACAACAGCCGTCTGTCCCGTAAGGCCCTCCCTGAACTGGCAGTGGGGAGGTTGAGGGGTGCTGGGTCCCTTGTGGGTGGCCAGGCCATGCCAGGTTGAAATCTCCACTGGGTAAATCAAGACTGCAGTGCTGGATAGGTGGTTTCTAGCTTCTGACAAGGAGAGGTCCTTCTTGGACACCCCTGCTACTGCCCTTGGCAGATAGTCAGTCCTGGAGAGCAGGAAAATCCCATTGCCTAGCCCCACCTTTAATGCAAGGACGTCTCAGCAACTCTGTCTCTTGCTTAGTTCCACACGAAGGGTTCAGAAAGCCCTGTCATGGAATCTGTGAATATGTGGGGCACAGGAACAACAAACTTCACTGTACCAGTGAGTGCTGATGCAGTGTAAAGGAGGAACAGGGACCAAATCTCTGCATGTCCTGGCAGCTTTCTTTCTCAGCCAAGCCCTGGCTAGGGGAAATTAATTCCCCTTCTAGGCATGCGGAGTGTTTCATGTGGGCATCTTGCTGCACTGAAGAAGCATCAGATCCTTACTGGTCAATCTAATTTGTTGCTTCCCACCTTGTCTCTATCATTACTATTGCCTTTATCATAATTTCTGTGAAATTCTCTCCTTCAATCCTACTTCTCCTGTGAAGTCACATCCTTCAGTCTCTCCCTCATACTCATTTATTTGTTGTCTTTATTTTCATATCCATAGCTCCATCATCTCTTTTCCTCCCAGCTTTTGATTGTTTTCTTGTCAAATTGCATTTCTACAGTTCAGAACTGTAATTTCCTTCTCAGCTGTTTCTTCTCAATCTCTCCTGTTTCCTTCTCCTACAGTTGGTTGTCCCCAGGATCAGTCTTCTCGCCCTGCTCACTCACCCAGGCTTTTTGCTCCATCTCCAGCCCTGCATCCACCCCTCTCACTGCTTTCCCTCCCATGATGGGTGATCACATATCAAACCTTGTATCATCCTACTTGAGCTGGGAGTGGAAAAAGGAGCAAGATGCAAGCAGGAGTAAAAGGTGCTTGTGGGCACAAATTGAAAGGCCTGATGATATGGGGGTGCCAGCTCTAATGAAGAGACAGAAGGAAGAGCATTCAGGAGTTGCAGAGCATGTGGCTGGGTGCAATGCAGATAGTCCTTCACCCTCATATCTCTGAGATACAGGTTCCTCCAGGGTGAGAAGAATGTTTCACGTCCTGATGTCCTTCTGGGTCCCTTGCAGCTCCAGAGGCACCAGACCGTCCAACCATCTCCATGGCATCAGAGACATCTGTGTATGTGACCTGGATCCCCCGTGGGAATGGCGGGTTCCCCATCCAGTCTTTCCGCGTGGAGTATAAGAAATTGAAGAAGTTGGGAGACTGGGTCCTGGCCACTAGTGACATTCCTCCCTCTCGCCTCTCTGTGGAAATCCCAGGCCTGGAGAAAGGTAGGCAGGTGCTTTCCTCTGTGCTTCCTGGAGGTCTGTAGGAAAGCTGCAGGGCCCCTGTAGGATGGTTAACCATCTGTCACATCCTGCTCAGCCCTGGCATGTGTGAGCAAAACAAAGCTTCCCTGACTCCTGCTTTAGGTGCGTGGGGAAAAAGCTGCAGATGCTTCTCCAATTTCTCCAGCTGCAGAAACCAGCAGAGATTTGACCTCCCTCAGGGAGGCTTAGGCATGCTTTTCTCAGGATACAGTTTCTAAAGGCATTTTGGTTTTGCCTTTTACATGACAGGACAGAACTTCCCTTAGCCACAGGCAAGACAGATGGGCACGTAAATTCTATTGCACTTCACATGAGAAAAGATTTTCCAGCACTGAGCTGGACGGCTTAAAAGAGGAACATAACTACCTCACTTATTGTACTATCAGTAAAATGAAATTTGGGTAAAAATTACATAGGCTTTGAGCTTGGAACTGATGTTTATGTACTTAATTCCCATGGAGTAGAGGAAGAATGCCTTTCCTAAGGGGTTTCCTTACCTGCTTTCAGGTCAGGATATCCTTTCAGGCATTTCTTAACCCCCTGCACATCTTCCAAAACTGCCATCTGACCTTTGGACCATGCTGACAGGAATTGGGGAAGGTAAATAAAAACAGGCTCCATCTGGGACATAGCTGAAATGTGGCCATTCAGTGTTTGTACTTCCATAACAAACTTGCTGTAGGCTCTCTGCCATCTGAAAATGTAGCCCCTCTTCACAGTCAGGGCCATGCTGACAGCAGAAATGTTGGAAAACTCCAATCCCTGCAACTGTTTTATTTCCTATTTTCCCCACAGGCACATCCTATAAATTCCGTGTCCGGGCGCTGAACATCCTGGGAGAGAGCGAGCCCAGCGCGGCGTCTCGGCCGTACGTGGTATCTGGCTACAGCAACCGTGTCTACGAGCGCCCCGTGGCCGGGCCGTACATCACCTTCACCGACGCCATCAATGAGACCACCATCATGCTCAAGTGGATGGTAAGGTTTGTGGGCTAGAGAGGGCTGCAGGGGAGGAACCAGGTGGGAGCGTGGGTGCTCCTTGCCCAGATTACACCTCTTCCTCTACCACACTGGAGTCTATCACCAGCTCAAATGGATCTGGCATCCAGCAGCTGCCTCCACCAAAGGAGGATTGGGCTTGGGACACACAGAATGGCGGGAAGTCTGAGAGCCTAGGAAACCCTTTGCATCTGAATCCAGCATTTTATACAGGAAGATTTCAGTGGATAGCTGTGAGGTCTTGACCATTTTGTTCAATAAGCACAGCTGAACAATGCATTGGGTAGCTGCTTGCTCTCCTGGCCAGATTTCTGGAACCCATTAGCACCTCTCTCTGTCCAAGCATTTTCCAGCAGACACATCCTTCATTCTCATTTGGTGGGTAACAGTCCTAAATGCTGATAATCATCTACAGCAGTCCAGAGAATTTTTAGGAATGGGTAAGATGTTTTGGATCACAAGCCTAGATTGAAGTGTTTTCAACAGCTTAGAGCTTATTCCGAGGGATGCATTTCTCTCCTCTTCTAGCTGCTTCTAGCCAGAAATTACCACAAGGCAGGACGGGCACAACTGTTCATTTAAACTCAAACAGTAGCTGATAAAATACTGGGTGAAAGACAGCAAGAACACACGAAGCTTGGTCAGTACTGCCCTGGGTGTGCGGGAGGAAGAGAACTGTCTTCAGAAACACAAAGCTCCTGCAGTGACTAGATCATGGCAAGACCGTTTGTCTGGAAGCCATGAACCTACTGGAGTCAAGATGATGGTGTGCTTACCCATGCCCAGCTGAGTCACTGTTGCTGAGGAGTTTTTTTCTCTGAATCATGGGCTGTGGTTGCTGAGAGGGAGCAGAGCACTGGATACCTGGAGTGACAGGTCCAGATTCACAGCTTGTCTGTTACCTGAGAGAAGCAAAGCTTGAGAGTAGAAAGTAGCACTGAGCTTCTGTAGAAAAGCCCTTACTGTGCGAACCAATGTCAACATGAGGAAGAGTCCTCTGCTATCTTCCTGTCCCATCCCATTTATCCCAGCTGCTCTTCACCTAGTACAATGCGAGCATGGACATCTCTGCTAATTTCTGCTCTCCCATTCTCTGCAGTACATCCCAGCCAGCAACAACAACACTCCCATCCATGGGTTTTATATCTACTACCGCCCCACTGACAGTGACAATGATAGTGACTACAAGAAGGATGTGGTGGAAGGTAGGAGAAATGAACTGGTGCCAGCCAGTCTTCCTACAGGAAGACAGCAAAGTGTGGCTGTCCAGGCTACTTTACTGCTGCAGAGCTGGGCAGCTGCCTGTTCCCTGAGGAAGAGCCCCATGTGTTTGTTCCCTCCTCAGGAGATCGGTACTGGCACTCCATCAGCCACCTGCAGCCAGAGACCTCGTATGACATTAAGATGCAGTGCTTCAACGAGGGAGGTGAAAGCGAGTTCAGCAACGTGATGATCTGTGAAACCAAAGGTAAGGGGCAGCTCTGGTGCCTTCCCTGCCTGCAGCTGTCAGAGCACAGCAGGGCAGGAACTGTCCCCGCTTGACATTACATCACCCAAGCTCCAGCAAAGTGGTGGAGGCAGCACTGGAGAGAAGAGGCACAAGCTCACCCATGCTGTTGATCAGTGTGACTGGTTTGTGTACTCGCCCCTTGTGCATAGTCCTGCTGTCCCTCAGAGCAGCAGTTACCTTTTGTTTTCCTGTCACATAGGTGGTGACTGGAAACAGAAGGGCTGACTTACCCTTGCTGTGCTGAACTCCATATTGCGTTAGAAGCAGGCCGCATGTTGTCTTTCAAGCAGCTGGAGTGTCATGACAGGAACAGCATTAAGCCTAAGTGTGTACTTTGGAGAAGCTCTTTTGGTTTTGCTTTTGCTTGAGCAGTCCAAAAGCAGATCTGGCAAAGCTGTGAGCTAAGCACAGAGGCCTTGTTTGTACTGCTGTATGCATCAGACTAGGAATCCTGTCATCCAGGAGTGCTTTAAAGCCATTACAGGAGTCTGGCCACTCCACAGCAGCATAAACATCCCTGATGTGATGGCACAGTGCTGTGCCATCTGCCATATCTCTGTCTAATATTCTCTCTTTCTTCCTTCCACAGCTCGGAAGTCTCTTGGTCTGCCGGGTCGTTTTCCACCCTCCACAGTGATCCCTCAGCAGCGTCCCCCTCTCAGTGGTGGGCACAGTGGCCTGGGCACGGGAGCCATGGTGGCCCGTTCCAGCGACTTGCCATACTTGATTGTAGGCGTTGTGCTGGGATCCATTGTACTCCTCATCGTGGCTTTCATCCCCTTTTGCCTTTGGAGAGCTTGGTCTAAGCAGAGTAAGGGTTGTTTCTTGGGGGCTGCTTTACAGGATATGGTTTGCCTGTGGATTAAATGTGACCTTGGGTGTAGTTGCATCAAACACCCAAAATGTGAGGGAATTCTGGGAAGCAGGGAAGGGGTGGGCAGAGGGCAAGTCTCAGATGTCCTGTGAAACCTCATAAAGACAAAAGCCACAGTTTGTCCCTTGTTCTGTTTGCCTTGTTGCAAAGGAACCTCTGGGACTAGGGGAAGAGGGCCCCTTTCCACCATTTATCTCCAAGAGTGCTTTGGGTGCTAAAATAGGTACGTGATAGGACAGCCTAACCCTATACATGCTGAGCTTCAACAAGCTTGACTTTACCTCTCATTTTTGCCTCAGACTTTCTTTTCCTTCCCTCTGCAGAGCAAACCATTGACATGAGCTTCCCAGGAACTGGGCTGCTGGTGTCATCCTGCCAGTACACCATGGTGCCTCTGAGAGGCATCTCTGCTCCTCGTGCCAGTGGACATCCCTTTGTTAATGGGCAGCCCTATGCCAGCAGGGCACACCTGAATGGCATCTGTGCCTCTGCAGGAGTGGGGTATGCAAGCACCAAGCCCCGAGATTACAGCCCTGATGAAGTGCCACAGGTGAGCCCTCACCTGGGATCAAGAGCTGATTTGTCATGAGCTGGAGGCCACACTCACAATGAGAGGACTTCTCCAGATGTGGCTGGCACACTTTGCAGCATGTAGAAGTGGCAAGGCTGACTTCCCAAAAGAGATCTCCGCCTTGTAGTAAAGTCTGAGATATGGGGGGAACAGGAAGGTCTCCAAAACACTGGTGACAAGGTGTTTTCTTTGAGCCAGTGCCTCTTAAGTATGGAGGAGGCAGTGAGAAAAGGCAACACCTATGGGAACATTTACTGTGTCCCCTGAGAAAAGGTGACAGGAACTGACAGTGCTGAGGACTCTGTCTGTAAAAGGGTAACAGGTGGTGCCAGAGCTGAGACTATAAATTGTTTATCCCCTACTCATTTAGCAGTAAGTGTAAAGTGAGTTTTTTCAGTGCTCAGTTTCACTGCCTTCAGTAGCAAAAGAGTTTCAGCTTTTTCTGCCTTCTGCTGTAAGAGCTTCAGCAGCCTGCCCCAGGGCTCCGACCCACAGATCAGCACCTGCCTCTTAATGCTGCTTTATGTCATTGCTCTGCTAAGAATCCTCTCTCCTTCCAGTCGCACGAGGAGACCAATGCCTTGCTGCAGGCAAGAGTGCTGCAGAATGGGAGTGCCCAGCAAGACTGCCAGCCCTCCAGGTTAGTCCTGGAGTGTGGAGAGGGAGGGTGGAACAATCTGCTGGGACGCACAAGACTACATGCTCACATAAGCCTGCCCTCAATACATTCCTGTCTGTCCCAACTCTTGGGAAACAAATCCAGCACTAGGACATCTTGGCCTAAATTCTCTTCACACAATTCATTCCTCTTAGGATTTCAGGAAGGTATAGTTTAATTGTAGAGGTGGCCAAGACCTACTCCCCTCCATCTCCTTTTCTTTGACCTGTTTTGAAGTGGGAGACTGAAAAGCAGGATGAGAGAAACAAACATCTGTGATTGATGCTGATAAACAGCTGCCCCAGAATCTGCATGCTGTCCATTTGTGAGTGCTTTGTGTCTCACTGTTCAGACATCTTCATTACCATGCTCCCTGTGAGGCACTATTCCTCCTGGCTTCTGTGGCACTCACCAGCTGTCGGATCATGGATACCAGGTCCCACATCACCTCATTCCCATCCCACAAGTACATCCCAATTTCTGCTCTTCCCCTCATTTAGGAATGTTCTGTGTCACAGAATTGATGAGCTGGCTGAGACATGACACGAGTTGTATCTTTCAAGGAGGAAAGATCTGTAAACAGCACTAAACCTCTCTGCCTGCTTCCCCAGATTGCCCAGCTCCAGAACAGAAGACAGCTCCTTCCTCTACAGTCTCCCAGATGACTCCACCCACCAGCTTCTGCAGCCACAAGATGACTGTCCTCACCTTCAAGAGCACTTTGTTGGCCTCCATCATCCAGTGATGGGAAGCAAAGTGGGAGGCCCTAGCCTGGATGCTCGACGGGATACCCTCTTCCACCAAGGTCAGTGGTTTGCAAAACTCCATGCCTCTTTCATCTCATCATTTTGGGCTGCTCTTGAAGGGAGATCTCACTGCAGAGCCTTTCTGATGGCTCATGTTCAAGGGATGTGAATCCATCTCCCTAGGACCTAATCCATTGATCCACCCCTGTAGTACAGATCAACTTGTTTTGTGTGATCATGGCATCAAAATCCCACACAGACTTTTAGAATGCAGACCTTCCTCTTTGATCAGAGTACCCCTCCTCATGAAGTTAACAGTTAACTTGAAACCTCCCACAGGATCTCTCATTCCAGTGTGCACTGTAATAATTTCTTGCTCCTTTCCCCCTCAGGAAGCCCTTGCTGCTTAGGCCTAGTGCCAGTTGAAGAAGTAGAAAGACTAGATTGCTGCCAGTCCAGAGGAGATCTCCATGCCCAGAATCCAGCAATCACATCTTTGGGTCAGGACCTACCAAGACATCTGAACAGCAGCCCTCCATCACTGAGACCCTTAGAGACTCATCCTTCCACCAGCTAGGGACCAAGCTGCCTTTTGCAAAAGATTTATTCTAAAGAGAAAAAGAGAAAGGGTATTTATTTTTGTATAACACTCCTATTTATATATTTATGCACTTGTATATAGATGTATATGTGCCTTTTATAATGCTATGGAGACAGAAGGCATCCTCAGCAAGGTCACAGGAGGACCCAGAAAACAAGGCAGCAGCTCTCAGTAGCACCATCAGAGCACACAGTGGCAACAGCTGGACAAGGGACATGGGGGACATGGGGGACAAGGGTCCAAACAGAGCTGCCACCATCAAGAGCCAGCACTTTCTCGCAGCAAGGGCTTCACAACAAATACTGCTGTCCAAAAGGTCTTCTCCTCTCCCCCCCAGGAAGGTTTGTTCCACAAACACACTCCTGTGAATGGACTGGAGTTATGCACTCTGCCTGACCAACTTAAACAACCTTTCACGTACATGCCAGCTGCAGCCGCCTATCTGTAAAGACAAATCCACGCTTTAACATCTAAAATAAAGGCTTTAGTCCTTGCTGTGCCTGGCTCCATGCTAATTCCTCACACAAAATGAGCTTTCTCTTTCTTCTTCACTTGCAGATGTACAGCAAGCAGGACATGTGGGGAAAGGTGACATTTTCCTGCAGTTTTCCAAATTTCCAACTGGTAATGCTTAGTCTGGGGTCTTGTTCCCTGTCTCCAGCTGGGTGTCTGGTTAACCCAGCTGGCACTGGATGTCCTTGCCCTTTGTTAGGCAAGGAATTGGTGCCAGTTTGCAGCCCCTTACCTGGGGCTCCAGCCATTTCCCACCTCCCAGGGCATAACCTGCAGCTGCACAAGAGCTCCTAGCACCAGGTGTGTTCCTCAGGAGGGACCCCCTGTAAAGGCAAGCTGCACAAGCACCATTCATAGGCTTGTGCTGGGACCAGCAGGAAGTTCTTGTGCCTGGTTCAGATATGGCTGGAGCCCTGCTGAGCATACACTAGACAGAGACACAAAGACCTGTGGCAAGTGGTGGGGACTAGGGAGGAACAGCAAGAGCAGCTGGGGGTTGTTTAATTTATATTCAATTAAAAATTAGCATCTCAAGAGCTTTGCATGGGAAAAACACAACCCCTCCACCCTGGGGATGAAGGAAGGTTTGTTTCACAGTCAAGATATGGTTAAGTGCTGTAAATAATCACATGCTGCAACCATGTGAGAGAGGCAAAAAAGAGCAACACCTGAAAACACACAGAGCTTGGCCCTCTCACAGATCAGGCAGGTGCAAGCTAGTGGAATTACAGGCTGACTTTGCATTGTTACATTCACTTCCTGGCCAGGTAAAGGCCATATCCTGCCCTGAGGAGAAAGCCTGCTTTGCTTTCTCCTGGCCAGTAGCACGTCTCTTGACTTTAGCTCAGTTAGCAGAGCAGGGCCACTGCTCCTCAGCAGTGACAAATGCTTGCTTGAGGCAGACTTCTTTGACCATTTTTGAGAGCAAGGTACCAAACCAGTATTTGCTTCTGTGAAACTTAAACCAGCTTTCCACAGCCACTTCTTTGACAAGCAGACATGGACATAATGCACACACATGGACACACACGAGGCACCTTGTCCAGTGCAACCCTCTGCAATGGACTGATAACAGTATTTAGTAGTTTCATTTTCTATTTTTTATTCCATATATGTTATTACAGTCATGTTTTGACAGAAAAAACAAATACAACCCCTTACAACTAAACCCGTGGATAGCTAAAACAATTAATTTTGCTCTTCCAGGCATCACTGTTGCCACAGTGAATTTTAAGGGTGATTTGGATTGTTAGTTACTATTTCTGGACAGGGAGTTGGAGTCTCAGAGTCCTACGGTAAGGCTTGTAGAAAGAGGCACCCACCTCTTCTGCTATGGAAAGCAAGTTCTTTTACCTCCCATCTATTCTGCCCTGGCTGATTGCCTGTCTCAGAAAGGCCACCTCGCAAGTCACGTGGGCAAGCTGTGACTCCAGCCTGGCTGTTTCTTCAATGTCAGTATTTTGGGTGGCCTCAAATTCTCCACCCTGTAGAGGAAAAAAATGGCTCCTATAAAACATGGAAAATGAACAGTGGAAATTTATTTCAAGTAGGGAAAGTGAAGCTTTCCAAGAACCAGGACATACCCATGATTTCTCCACACCTTAGTCAGAGCTGTGTTAAAGAGTGAAGGTTCACTAACTCAGGACTTACTCCCCTGGTAGAGAGCAATAAAGCCACTTGTCATTGTAAAGCCATTACATGGCTTTAATATGACTGTTTCCATGTAACAAAGGAATATTCTTTTAATTAGAATTAGGAATTTTAATTATAAATTAGTTTCAGTTTTAGAAAGCACCTAAGAAATTGCAGAGATGGTAAGCTATGGAGCAGCCATTCAGCCTGTTCCACTCCTAGCCCAAACTACTGACTGCAGAGCAGGGTGTGAGACCAGGGAGCTGATGAGGGCCAGATGATGATCCCTTACGCATTTCTGAAGAGTCCTAAACCTGCAAGGACTGCAGTGGCTAACAGGCTCACCTGACCAGTCGTCAGTGATTCCAGCTCAGTTTCGAGCTGATGCTTTTCGTGGCAAAACTTGTTCATCTGGTGCAGCTTGCTGGTGTTTTCCCTTGTCAGCTTTGTTAGCTGATGCTGCAGGACTACAATTCTTTCCTAGAAAGATGTAAAAAGTTGATCTGGGATGAGAGAAGACAAAAGGTGTGGAGTGGGGAAGAATTGCTAGGCACAATGTAAATGTCATACGTAAGCAGCAGACTGATCCTGCCACACCACCTGATAGCACAGTGCCTTTAGCGTGATCTCATCTTGTTTTAAATATATATAAATTACAAATGCCTAAGTTAGGCAAAAATGTGGGAAAAAGAAAGCCATTTGGTACATAGTACTTCTGTACCCTTCTGTGCTCTTCTGTAAGGGCAGCATAAGCCTGCTGCCTGCTTGCACCACAGCAGCTGAGCCTTAGGCCCCACCAAAAGGAGACATGAACCTTTCAGACTGCACAGATTGTTACCCCAGGCATGAGCCAGAGCTTGCCCGGTACTCAAACTTTGTCACCAAAGGCACTGAGAGAAGGCAGGAGGTGCAGAATGCCACCTGAGAACCAGAGAAAAGCAAGAGCTTCATGTAGGCAATGAAGTAGGACAACGTGGTTGAAGAAAGCAAAACAGAGAATTCAACTACCTCCCTGAAAAACAGGATGTGCACCAGCAACTGGAGCAGAGGTAGGAATCATGATGGGAAATTGGAGTTGAACACTATGGGCTATTAAGGACAAGTGAAAAAAAATCAAACATGAGCATGTTCACAAAAGACTTTAGTATAACTTTTCTGTGCCCAGAGAAACTAAGCTTTAACAGATCATCACATCTGTCTTTCTCTTCCTGCTGCTTACCTCCCATTCTTTGAGCTCCACAAAATGCTCATACTCTTTCTCCATTATTCTCACTTTCATCTGCTCCACGGGTATATTAACAGTGTGGACTTGCACTGCTTCAAAATCAACCAGCCGACCAAACTTCTCCATCATCAGATTATTGCACCTCTCCTCCAGTTCTAACAGAGGGACAAATTGCAGCACTGTCATTCATTGGTTTATAAGAATTTCAGCCTTACCCCAACTTTTTGTCTGAGCTTCTGGTATTTGCTCTGTGATAAATAATTCATACAAAAGCATACAGAGCTCACACCAGAGTCATGCCATTTGTCCTGCCTCTGTGGTCACTAAGCCACACTCTAAAGCCAGTCCTAGTAAGCCACTCTCACACAACAGGCTGTGTAGGGCCTCTGCAGGTCTCTTGGTGCTAGACACAGCTTTGGATTTGGCTCTTGGGAAAGTGTTTTGAACAGGGCTTGTTTTCTTCTTCAGATGTAACAAAGGGGAGGAAATTGCCAGAAAAACTACTTTTTTTCTGAGGAGTTCTGGTTTACAAGCAGAAATAGCAAATGTGTCCAGACTTCCAGTGTCTTATCTCAGTCAGCTCTACTTATACTCAGTTCCCAAATTATTTTGCACAGCCTGATGATTCTGCAGTACTGCAAAACTGCTACTCCATCAAAACAGTCCACTTGATCTGTTCTACTTTCTGCAGTAACCCTCAGTGACATCTGTACGAGTATAGGGACTGATGTGGTGAGTTACCCACACCCAGTGAGAGGGACAAAGTGAACATTAGCAATGCTATGTTGGCCAGAGTCTCTGTTACTCACGTTGAATCTCCATCTCCATCTCCTTTTTGTCCTGGAGAAGCTCTTTATGTTGCTCCTTGGCCTTCTTATGGGTCTCTCTTTGCATTATCTTTTCGTTATGTAGGTCCACAATTCTCTTCTTCAGGTACTGCAAGGACTGGTTGGTGAATACTAAAGTCTGGGAGAAGTCAGAGGGCATCTCCCCATCCACCAAGCATTGCACCTGCAAAAGCAGCCAGAAATAAGCAAGGCTTTACTTATTAAGGGTAATGGAGGTGTCTCTTTATATCAAATGTGTGAGCAATAGAGAACTAGAGAGTGAAGTAATACTAAACATGGGCATGACTCTTTTTGGGCCAGGGAGTTGTGTGAATGAATGCATTTTATCCAATCTGGCATTATTGAATTGGGCAGAATTCACATTAGTTTTAATAGTTTTTGGGGCTTTTCTGATTTTTCTGGGGGGTTTCTGTTTCGGGTGTTTTTCCCCCAGGAGAATATCAGTAGATATGGACCTGAAGGAGAATACCACACCAAACCTATACAGCAGTTAAAGACTATGCACATTTCAGCAATGGGTCAGCCTGCCTGTCCTTACCTTGTTTGTTAGTACAAGAGAAGAGAAAAAAAAGGGAATTCTAGAGGAAATAGTAGCATGAAGTTAACAGCACTTCCCTCCCAGGGAACCATAGTGAATCAGGAACTAAGGGCCCCAAAGAAGAATAACACCATTATTTAGCTGTACACAGGCCACTCTGTACATGCAGATGCAAAACATCTTGAATTACCTGATGGAGTCTCAAAGGCACAACTACATCCAGCTCATTCAGTCTGTGCAGCTTTTCCCACTGAAAGGCCTCCAGTTCCCTGTTTGTTGTGTCCAGACTGGTTTCTACTTCTTTCGCCTGCAGAAAGACAAATTGTGGACAAACAAAATCCTGTGATGCTTAGAATACATAAGGCAACAAGGTTCAGTTAGAGTTCCTGATCCAAAGGGAAAGAAGTATATAAAAATGTGATTTATTTAAACTACATATGATAGGTGAGTTTTATAGGCAAACCTAAGGACCATCTATCTGAATACTTCTGCACACATGTACACTCATGAATGTCTCCTTAGAGAAGCCCTGTATGTATCAAGACATAGCTGCTTTGTTTAGCATCTGAAACACTTGTAGATTTACAGAGCCTGCAAGATAATTTTTATTGTGTTATGCCTGGAAATGCTTATTTATTCTGCATGAGAAAGAAAAAATTCAGACTCAAATGTCATGCCCCAGGGTGAATATGTGGCAGCTGGCACTTAGGAAACTAAAAAATGTTGTACATTAAGCATGCTTGATGGAACATATTTGAGACAAAAAAAAGTGCAAGACTTGCATAATGTTATTTTGGTAGCACTCTCTTTTCTTATAACCCTTCAAAATAAGACATTTTTTAATTAATACAAATCAAATTTCTTAATGAATGCAGGAGTTCAAAAAAGCAATGTGGAAAATTTGTACCAAAAGGGTTCATTCTGTGATTCCCTGTGACAAAGAGCGATGGAAAATAACTAAAAGCAAAATAAATAGATGGAAGAATAGAATTTTTATGCATTTATTTTGACATGGATTTGTTTTAGGGAAAGTATTCTTCAATCTTGGTTCCCATACACACACAGAGTGGATATGCCAGACCATACCATGTGCTTCATCCAAACCAGAGGATCCAGTTCTTGCTGCTGCATGAAGCTAGACAGCGGGGAAGGAACTGGACCTAAAGCCTGGATCCAGATCCATGAAAGCTAAGGGCGGACCAACTTAATTTACCTTTTTCAGGAGAACAGGTGATCCATATCGAGCTGCCTCCTGCCTCTGTGCTACTACAGATATCTCTTCCCAAACAGAGGCCTTTCAGAGGATTAGGATTTTGTTTTAAAATCTCAGACCAACTCTGATCACTAGCACTACATTTAACATGCTGATACTTTATGAGAAAACACTAAAATACCTTTATGGCCAAGGCATTATACTCCCTTTGGAGGTCAGCAGCAACTTTCTTCTCCTCTGCTAAAGCTTTCTCAATGCCTATCCGCTGCTGCTGGAGCTGGATGGTGTTCAGGAGGAGATCCTCACTGCAGCCTGAGAAAGAAAGGGTCAAAGAAGAGCTTACTTTCACTGTGACTGCACTGGAGTTACTGGGTAGAGCTGGTACCTTCTCCTGCTATGCACATTCTCAGCACATCCCATAATAACACCAGGGGTTTGGTTTCTTAGAGCTTCCTTAAACCCATGGGCCATGTGTCTCCATGACCGGGTGAATGTTTTGGATGGATCTTTTTCTTCTTTGCATTCAGTCAAGACAGTGTGTTTCCAGAAGTCAGATTAAATGCATCAAAGCCAGCATTAAAGCCAAATGCTCAAAAATTAGCTTTTGTAAGCAATGTAGTCCCAGTAATTAATATATGTTGCAGTAAAATCTTCAATTATGTGAGGACATAGTTGTTTCTCCACAGCACCCTTCACTATAAATTATGAATTTCCTTCAGGGATCATTTATGGCTCTATTTGTAAACAAAGCTGTATATCATAGAACCTGTGTTATGTTAAGGAAGATCTGTACATTTCTATCTAATACTGTGATTTCAGTAATGCTAAACAAGTGCATAATTATGCCCAAATCAGCAGGCAAAATAATAAAAAAGAGAGCCTAATAAAGGAAAAAAAATTCCACATAAAGAGACAAAAATGAAGAGGTTAAAGCAACATATAATTTCCCTATTAAATTAGAAATTTGGACTTTTAAAATCGGAAGTAAAAACCTTGATTTCTTCCCAACATTCCATTGAAAAATGAGATGATCAAGGAGTTAATAAAAAACTCAATTTGTGGAAATGATTTGAAAATCCAGTTTAATAAAAGGGAAGGCAAATTGTTAGCAAGTTCAAACTTGAAAATGAAGCAGTGCTGTTACATGGTCATTGACACATCACTCAGACTTTTTTTAAAAAACATCTTAAATTAGCTAAGCCTGTATAAAAGAAAAGGAGGGAGAAAGGTTGCCTGCCTTTTTTGAATGCACAAATGAAGAGGATTTTGCCAAGGAAAGCTGCTAACTTTTCAGAGCAGCCTAGCAACAGGCAATTGCTGCATAAATCCACGAGGTGGTAACAAAGAGCTTCAATTAACAGCAGGAGGATCCCCCCCTCATAATTTCCCTGACGAGGGAGGGATTCAGCCAGGCCAGGCAGCTGGTTTCCAGAGAGCAGCTATAGCCTTGCCACTGCTCCACTCCAGAGAGAAGCCTTTTCTCTCCAGGCAACAGCCTGGAGAAATGATGAATGCTGAAACGGTGAATGCTTCTTTACACAAAATAATTCATTCTTACTGCTTAGCTAAGTTTTATTTTTCCAAACTTTTTAACTCTACACTACCAGCGGTTTTATTTTGACCAAAGTTTCCTGGGGAAAAATGCTGCACACAGCAGGGGTACACATATTCCAGTGCTTCATGACTTTACCATGCCATGAATAATTTAAAAATCTGTGTTTTCTTTTCAAAAACATGATGTTTCCCCTAAAGTTAAACAACTAGTTAACACAAGGGAAAAACAGCTTAGCTACCTTCTGGGCAAGTGGAGTCAAAGACTACACCTTCAGATCCACAATTTTCTTCATCAGTTTTTAAGTCAGGCTTTTCATCACACTCCTCCTCATTCTGATTTTCTTCATCTGAAAGAAACAGAGACTGGCTTGCAAAACAGTCCAGACCCACCAGCTATGCATTATGCCAATGTGCTGATGAACACAAGCCCAGTAATGCGTGAAAGATCATTCTGGTGATACGGGAATCCAGGCACTTTGTACCTATTGCATTGATCTGATGTGATGTTTTCTCAGAAAGGAAAAAAGAAAAAAGAGGAGGGAAAAAAAGAGAGAGATAGAGAGAGATCACCTAGCAGAAGAACAGGCACAGGTGCAGCCCATGTTTTTGGGACTTAACTTCAATGTATTTTCTCTCTTTATATGTGTTAGAACTTACACAGTGTGGATTCACCATTCTTCTACAGAGATTAATCAACCAAGCAGAATATGGAAGTACAAGTCTGTCACAAAAGCATCACCGTTGTCTTCACTTTTTGCTAATCATGTGCCACTTGAAATCAAAAACCATGTCAGAGAGAGCACAAGTATTTAAGCTCAGTAAGACTGCCTAGCTTTAACAGCTTAAAACTGAGTCACTAAGACAAATGAAATCCTTTTGTAATATGTTTAGTCCTGTGACTAATAGAAGATTGCAGATTAGGTTTATGACCTCTCATTAGTCAATGGACAGATTAGAGCAGAATGTCATGGATGTGACAGACTAATCACTTATCCATAGCTCCCATTGGTACAGCAAAGGAAGCACCTTTTTACAGCTGTGCCTCTTCCTCTTACCAATTATCAGTAATAACTTACAGGATGTAAATTGCAGGAGCTGTTATCAGACCAACTCCAGTCATGTTAGAAACTGGATTACATTGTTGTTATTACTCAAGATGACTGCCACAGAATACATTGTCAGTCTATAAACAAATCTGGGTAGGTCTGACCTACGGGTTTTTGAACTGACTGGAGAGTTGTGTGTACTCAGGGCTCTAGCTAGACTGAGAGACATGAACCTGACCATACGGAAATCTGTATAACAAATCCATAACGAAAAAGGAAAAAAATATCCAACCTGCTTCTCTTCCTACTTTTTCCACATATTCAACTTCCTTCTTGAAAATACTGGTCAGAAAATCAGTAAATTCATTGTTTTCTCCAAGGGATGCTTCGAAGCTGGCATAAAGAGCTTTCTCACGTTCCTGAAGCATTACAATCTTACACTTTCTATCCTCCATTTGTGCAAGGCAGCTCTTCAATTTTGACTAAACAAACAAGAAAGTACTTCAGCTAAAAGATACAACTCGTGTCTGTATATAGGATGCATCTGTGAAGAACTTGCAAAGATCCTGCAAGACAAGCAAGACAAGCAAAACTTGTCTTTCTCTCTTGATTAAACGCATGGTTCAATCAAGCATCACCTAGGAGTATGGTCTTAAAGTATGTGATTAGTCACTTACACCATATCATGAAGGATTATTAAAATACAGATGTTAAGGCTATTAAAAAATTAAGCACTGGAAGTTAGGAGTGGCCATCCTAGTAGGCTGATCATGAAGAGTTTCTTGTTTTTCCAAATTAAGCACTAGTCACTGGATCGGTGCTAAAACAAAGCCAAAGCTAAAAAACAAAGCTAAAACAAAGCCACCATTTACTTTATGGTTTGCTTTTGTTTCAAGCAATGCATTAATGGTACTGTTAAATTTAAATTAATGGTACACGTGGCCTACTTACTTGTATGTCCTCCTTTTTATTGATGAGGGCACAAATTTGCTCCTCAAGAAAGTCCTCATGTATCTCAAGTTTCTTCAGGATAAGCAACTCCTCACAGCATGTGATGCAGCGCAGATCAGCACTTTTCATCTGCACATCCATCTTCAATTTCTTGTGCCGCAAAAGGCGAAGTTCAGCATCAAAGTTGATTACCAGTGTGTTGATCTGGAGTGAAGGAGTGTCAAATCAGGGACAGGAAAAGTATTACCAGTGCAGTTAAATATGCAAAGCTAGAGAAGGGAATAAAAGGGAAAGATTCTTTCTGCCAAATCAACAACTCAGACATACTATTTCCTAGAGAGTACTGATGCACTTAGAAGGACAAAGTTAATCCCAAATGTGTCTTTGTTCTCAGCACAACAGTAAAAGCATCACGAGGGTTTCACAGGAATCTTTCACTTCATCACCTCCATCCCTGAAATATTTCACTCTTCAGAGACTGTTTTAGAGTAGTCTGAAGTGATGCCTTGAAAGTTTACTGTAGTTTATACAACAATCTCAGATGTATCAGTAAATAACTCTTCTGCCTTGAAAGACTTCTTTTGAAATAGCTGCTAGCTTTCCCTTAGATATCTACAGCTAAATAAGTACTAGCAGCTGCCCACATTAACTTACAGGTGTGTGATGTTCCCAGTAGAATTTGGGTATTCCCTCAAAAACCTTCATACACATAAACACAAGGGTGTCTGTGCTGAGGCAGACCAAAGAATCAACACCTAGCAGCAGAAATTAGAGAAATGCTAAGAAATGGAGCAAACAAGTGAACAGTGGCACACCTCTAGCATACTGCTCTCTGTACCTTCCTAAACTGATTTAGGGGCGTCCTGAGTTTGAAGCAGTATGCTTGTGTTCAACAGCTTTGAATGGATTTTTCTTCACACACTATTAAATTACTACTTCTCCAACATCCTAGCACTGCTTTCCAAAGCTTTAGCTTACTGTTGGATAGGAAAACTATTTTCATTTGCAGGCTTCAAGCTTTCTATGTGACCATTTTATTTGCTATCTCTCCTTACTTTTAAGAGATGATTCCCACTCTCCTTTTCTATGCTATTCAGAATTTTATCACATCTCACTTTTAGTTGCCCTTTTTGCATGCCAAAGATATTTTATTCACTTAGACATACCTTTTAAAGAATCTTTTCCATGACTAAGCATTTTGGCTACTCTCTTTTGGACCTTTTCTAATCCTACAAACTAATTTTTGGAACAAAAAGTTGAGAGTACAGTTATTTAAGAGCTGAAAACATGAACTACAAAGTTGTAGTGATACTGCTTTCTAACTCTAATTTTTCAAGTTAAGTCTAACATTTTACTTGTCTTTTTTTTTAATGGCTACTAAGATCGTAGTTTCATGGCACAGTCAGTAAGAAAGCTAAGATCTGTTTTTCAAGGGTTAATGGTCAGAACACAGGTTATAGTTATGGATTTATACTGATTTACACTGTAAATTTGCAACAGTTAGCATTTTCCTGGACTGCAGAAAGGCAAGACTAGCTGCAATCCTGAGACAGAAGAGGTTTTGGTTTCATTTATGATCCAATGGGATATGTATAAATATATATATATTATTTTTTTTAATCTGCAAAAATAACTTTCATTTTCCTACTTTTTTAATCACGGTCTCCTGCAAGTATAGATTTTTTATCTTCTCCTTCTTTAAAATTTCCAGTTCCATTTCTGTTGGCTCTGCTTTCTCCATCTCAAAAGCCTTCTGCTTGTCTGTGACCACAGCTTCAGCCTGTGCCATGGGGTCACCCTCTTCCACGGGAGGAGTTTGAAGCAGCACATGCCTAAATGCACGAGATGAGGGACACCCTTCCAGTGGTTCCTTGAGCTTTGCCTTGGCCTCCCACTCCTCTTTGAACTTCAGGAGGACGTCACTGTTGTAATCAACTACTTTTTCAGGAACCTCATCTGGGTGTAACTGAGGGATCAGGGGAATAGGGAGATGTTCTGATACATCTAAGCTTGCCTGTATGGATTTCACTTCCTTCACTAAGCTCTTGATTTCATCAATAATAGAAACCTTGAGATCCCGCAAAGAAACAATCTCTTTGTTCATATTCACTTTCATCTGATGGATCTGCAAAGGAAAAACAATTTTAGTAGGATTCTCTGACCACAGGAAGTAGTTTTACCCAACTCAAGCAGGCTAACATTAGGATTATTAATCATTCTGTGATAAGGGGAAACTCTATTAGTTGACTCTTTTTACATTAATAATTGAATGTGATTAATATAGTTGACAGAAACTTCTCTGATCTTTATAAAAGAAAATAACATACCACCCACCTGAAGAAACTGGAATTCCTCATCTGTTTAAACCCAGAATTTATGACTAGTACTATTCTCTTTGTTTGTCCTAATAAGTTAGGTTAGTCACTGGATATTGGTAGCATCAGTACTACAGTGAAGCGCTGAAGCCCAAGCATGAGACTAAAATGATCCAACAAATCCCCTGAGACAGCAGCATCACTTCTGTAATGCTTAGACCTTGCTGTCAAAGTTATCCAGTGTCACTCTTTTGCACTCCAGCCAAATACAATGAAAAACCATTCCTATGAGAAGGATGGAAGG
>VWYI01042071.1:1525-43753 GCA_013399455.1 Anthoscopus minutus
CCCCCTTATGTTGTTGGTTCCACCAACATTCTCCATGTAAGCTGCATTCTCCTCAAGTTGCACCCACCTTAAGTTGCATTCATTTGCCAACCCATCCTGATACTTGCCTCTTATTCCTCAAGATTTCCTGTCAATTCCCAGTTATTCAATGTCCCTGTCTCCCCTCCCATTGTCCCTGTCAATCCCCCCGTGTACCAGCCCCTTGTTCCAGAACGTTCCCTGTCAATCCCCCGGTATTCGATGTTCCATTGGTTTGTGTGAGCTGTTCTCTCCCCCTGTGTTCCCTTATTGGTGCCTCAATTGTAATCCCCTCCCTGTGCTCCTCCCTCCCAGATTCCCCATTGGCCAAAGAATTGCACCCGCCCCTTGAACTGACCCAGATAAAATCCCGTGCACAGAGGTGCTTGGGACTTCTCAGTCTCTGGTTTTGAAGGGTTAAACTTTTCTCTGGAACCCAAACTGAGAGCCTCCTTCTCAGTCCTTTCCTTCTTTGCCCTGACAGCTGACTCCAAGGTTCAGCTCCTGACATCCAGATCAGGAGCTGTTCCCCACTCCCGGTGTGGTGCCATGGGGGAGAGCAAGCCAGGACTCTGCCATGGTGTCATAAAGCCTCCTTCTTTTTCAGAAGATAAAGATAATCCTTCCAACATGCAATTTTAATGAACATCAATAGAATTATCAACATTCCCCTGCCAGTTACTGGCATTGCTTTTTGCAGGCAAAATAGTTCAGACTCTGATTTATTTTTCTCTTTCAATTTCCTGTTAAGAATGAGGGTGTTGTCATTCAGTTTCCAGTGGTGCATAAGAGTGATGTGGCAAATGGAATGTTGTGAGTTTTGGGTGGACTTACACAATCTGATTAGAGTTTCCACATGGAATAACTCGTCATTAAACACTGTTGATCATTTAAAATATATCCTGAATTTTATCCTGTCTTGACAGAGGCAGGGTCAGCTCCTGGTCTGTCATTAGGGCAGTAGACAGACGATATTTATAATCCACAGGAAATAATGCCATCACTGACTCCTGAGGATCCTTGGATGTCCGTGTTCCTTAGAGAGCTACCCAGATGAGATTGGATGAAAAGAGGAAATCAGTCTAATCTCATCCTCAATAGTTTGGGGGTTTTTGTGCAAATCTAATTGCAAGAGAGTTTGGTGTAATATCAAAAGGAGATCCAAAGTAGACATGATCTGTTGAAACAATAAATGCCTAGAAGTTGATGAGAAAAAAAAATTAAGTATATTTAGATAAAAACTTCATAATCTAATAGATTTTAAATCACGTTAACAGCTGATACGAAAAATGTGATACTAGCTCATTATCCTCACAGTGAAGATGAGGAGATTTAAACACAGAAATATTTGGTGCAGTCTTTATTGACTTTCCTTACACCTTAATCTAATTATTATCTAATGAGATACCTTAATCTAATTATTATCTTTGATACAAAAATTCTATTTTGTTTTTTCAGAAGTATTCTGTCCCTGCAGATCTTGGTTTTTTGATCTGTTGGAATCAAAGGTAGAGATTCTTCAAAGTTTTTGATCAAATGAAAGATCCAGAGAGGGAATGAAGAACTTTACATGAAGAATTCTTCTGAGAAAACTGAAATATATTTCTACCATGAGTTTTTATTTTTAGTCTGTGTTGGCTCCAGGACTCTACTTGTGTACTGTAATAATTTTTTTACAGGTTATCCTTTCAGCCAAAATTCCCAGAAAAAAAAATGGTTCTCAATGGGTTTAGTCTGAGAGGTTCCTTTGCCTTCTAGTTCATTTCTCACACATATGCAGCATCCCTATCAGATTATTATGGAGTGTCCTTAAAGTCTGGTGGTGTGACATCAATGACTTTTAGTCATTGTGACAACTGCAGCAAAAAATGCTCTGCAAACACTCACTGGTCCTATCACAAAACAACTTCCCCTTTGATTTACTCATTTTCCTTCATCCCATGCAGCGATCACTTAGGTAGAAGAAAGAATCTCAGAATCCTTTTTTTCCCCTATGTTTCATCCATAAATCAGTGATTTTATTCTATGAAAGTGTCAGCCAGCAGTAATCTCCCTAATGTAGTACAATCTAACCAAAAACTGAGCTGTCAATGAGTAAAACAATTACAGCCTTTTAAAAACGATATTTTTTAATCTATTTTTTCATTGTTTTTTTTTTAAAGCACATAGAATAAGTACATATTTGCAAATGTAGTTGACCTATAATCATTATTTTTTTAATCATTGTTTTCAGAGTCTGTGCTTTCATTTGGAAAGCTCAATACTGATAAAAGTCAGCAGGAGGATAAACACTGCTTGGGAAAATCAACCTTGTGGAAATTTGGATGAGAGCTGGACAGCACTGTGTGTACTGAATTGCCTAAGTAAAATTTTAGGTGTCTCAGTAAAGTTTATGGATTCAAAAGTTATCTGGGACTATAATTTTTCACTTTGTTTTCAGTCCACAAGTGTTACCTGACTCCTATACTTACAGTCAGTAAAAATACCTTCCCAATATTTCATAACAGCTCAATGCCCCAGAAAAAGTTGGTTTCTCTATCCCAAGACCATCCATGAGGGATGGTATCTCCCTGAGCTTCAGACCCTGAAGGAAAAGTCTTTTTGGCAAAGAGACTTTTTAACAAAGCCTGTAAAGACAAGGATAAGGGTCAAAAGTTTTAAGCTGACAGAGGGCAGGTTGAGATGAGATACTGAGAAGAAATTCTCCTTTGTGAAGATGATGAGGTGTTGGAAGAGGTTGCCCAGAGAGTTTTTGGATGCCTCACTCTGGAAGAGTTCAAGGCCAGGTTGGATGGGGCTTGTAGGAATCTGTTCCCATGGAAGTTGTCCCTGCCCATAGCAGGGGGTTTCAAAGATGATCTTTAAAAGTGCCATCGAACCCAAACCATTCTATGATTCTGGGAAAGAGCCCTTGGTTAGACCACATGGCTGATCTGCCTCAGAGCTGCGTTCCTCAGCAGCACAGATGAAAAACAAAACTGAGAAGTTTCCATGGAAACCCTGTCTTGAATTCAGCTAAGTTCATCAAGCCTAACAAGACTTAGAGGAAGCACTTCAGGGCTGATGAATTGGTATTTTCCTTCAAACGTCTTAGTAGAGGCCCTAGACATGTACACAGAGGCCTTTATGGTACACAGAGGCCTCTTTTAAAGTGAAATCCTCTTGCTCTGTATCCAGAAAGGAATATCAGAACCCATGTGGCCATGGCTTTTGCAAAAGAGAAAGATGCAGTGAATCACTCACATAAACATTCATCTTTAGCTCCACTTGAACCTGTCAAAGCTTCTGCTGCCTTTGCAGCTGAGTGAAGATCTGGCCTGTTATTTGGCCTGGATGGTAATGCCAAGAATTTATTTTTGTTTAGCTTTGCCAGCAAGCCCATTACACTGAAATCTGCTTGTCTATTCTTAGATATCACCACCACCACCTTGCTGTGAGATGAAGGTTTATCCTGAGGGTTTATTTTGCTTTGAGAAAACAAATTACTTCCTGACACTTGCACGTCTCTCATTTTCAAGACCCTTTAAATTATTTTCTCATTGACTTCCCAATGTTGATCTTCTCAGCATCTACACGAAGCTTACAGCCATCAGAAATTCAAAGAGGTGCTATTTCTCCTGAAGACTTGAGAGCTGGAAAGTGATACTGTATCTAACTGTGAGAGAGAATGAATGAGGGGGAATAGTTTTCCTGAAAAATCTTCATCAGCTGCAAGCACGCACACCTGGAAGTATCTGTCAAATGCAGCTTTTTCACTTCCCAGCTCAGTGCAAAGCATGACATCCAGATAATGAACAGAGAGAGATGATGAGAGGTAAAAAAAAAACAAAATATCATTAAATGCTGAGATAGAAACTCAGATTACAAATAATCTTTCAAATAACTAAATAATTTCAAGATATTTTTCTAGTATGATATACCTTGAAATGCTGAATCTATTCCAACATCTTTACATGATTTTTAGGGTCCCTTCCAACCCAAACTATTCCATGATTCTATGGGTCTCTATTTTTAATTCCTCCTGTTTACACAGGTTATTTGCAGCTTCTTAAACTGGAAGGGAGAGTTCAGGGTTCTGCTCAGGAATAGTCAAACCAAGGGGACACCTCATTCTGGGAGACTTTTGTATATTAAGCTGGCAGCAGCATTCAAAATAGTCTTTCTGTTCTCATTTATCCTGCAGCCCACTTGAAAACATAACAACAGACATGGGAATATTATTTACTGGTAACGAGGACTTTCTGTGTGTGGTCCTTTTAGAGACACCTTTAAAAACCCACTTCTGTATGCTGTGCTACTGAGTTCTTCTTGATATTAATACTGTGCATAAACAACTCCGTTTTGTAGCACACCTACTTGACTTTCTCAGTGCAATGTACCCACTTTTCAGATATTTCTGAACAGTGGCTCTTTATTTGCAAACGTGTACCAACAGGGTACTGATTCTTTCTATCCTTTGTTTGTGTCCTTTCTGTTAGAAATGAACAAATGTAAAGTGGTGTCTCTCTTGCTTTTCCTTTACAATGGGGGACAGCTGCCTCTTGGTAAACAAGCACTCAGATGTCTTGGAAAACAACTCCAGGAAATTCTGTGCAGTAATATACATTGCAGTATTCTGTGCAGTAATATACATAAAAATATACACCAACATGCAAGGCACCCTTTCAGCCTCCTTATCTCCCAGTTAACCAGTTCAGGACATAATAAACCATTAAAGAAGAACATTAAGCTTTGGAGTATATGGGAAGTTTTATGCCTTGTTATTATCTTCAGCTTCCAAGGCTGGTAAGCAAGGGTAGAATAACAAAAAACAAACAAACAAACAACAAAACCAAAGCCCACACACCACCACCACCAATAACAACAATAAAATGCCATGAAAACTAAACAAAAGAAAAAAAGGAAAGCAAATTAAAAAGTCCCCCAGTCATCTGGTGAGGATTCTTTATGTGTAATGCTCAGGGGATATAGGCAAATAAACGTTCTGTCTTTTTCAGGTGCAGTTGAGATTGGGTGATGAGAAGGGCATTATATTTTACGTGGCAAGCCAGAATTTATGCTAAATATAGAAGAAAGCATCCAAAAATAAACATAATTTTTCTTTTCCTGGAAATGCAGTATTGTATGGTAAGTATAGAAGAAAACACAGAACAAATAAGTAACATGATAACATATATACTTAGGTATATATATTTGTACTTCAAATCCCACAGCTTGAATTCCAGCTGCCTTGAATGGCTGTAAATTTTAAATGGGCTTTTGATGGAAATTCTTGTATTTCACCTTTCAAGGGATGTAGCAGGTCAAGTCCCAAGCAAACATGAGTGATAAACTTCACTTGTGGAAGCAAAGGAAAAGAGGGAGGAAAAAGTCCTTGGGTCTTTGGGTTAACCAACCTAGGCAGCATACAGTCTCTCTTATTGTTGTTCCTGGAAGAAAAGTAGCTCTGACCTTTGGTTTTGAGTTTTACTCACTTCTACATCCCTTCAAAATTGTCATGTTTTGGGGGAATATTCATTCACATATTTAAAGTGGGTTAATTGTTATATTAAAGCAACCATGGGAAAGCATATGACAAGCAGATTAGCACAAGTGACATTACAGGAAATATATATCTATATTTAACAGTTTCCTAGCATGATAAGGAAGAATTATCATTGATTTACAGCCAGGATACTGAGAGGTGCATTTGTGCAGCACAGTACAAACCCTGAGCTGGGCTGAACAATGACAGCATGTCAGTAAGTGTGTTTGTCGTGGCAAGTTCAGGGGTGGAGGTGTTGCTCTCAGGTACAGATTCGATGCAACCCACCAATGACAAAGTGCAGGTCTGTGATGTCCCCACCTTTGCAGGCAGACCCAGCATGGCTGAGTCCCTTCATGGCAGAGAAAGTCAGAGTACAGGAGAGGAGCCCATGAGTCACCCCTCATTCTCAGGGGTATGAACTGAAGGCACTTCCCTCTGGAAAACCCACTGGACTGTCTCCACTATGAGCACACAGAGAGTGAATGGTGTTTTGTTTTAAGGGAGAGAGGTAAGATCCTTTCACTGTGTTTCCAGAAAGGAATATCAGAACCCATGTGGCAAGCCTCCTGCTTGGCAGCTCCATGTGCCATATCCTAATAGGATGCAAAACACCTGCCTGGCAAGATCAAGATCATTGGAGCTGAGCTCATGCATTGCATGTTTTTTTCTAATGAATCCCTCTTTAGCATATATTTATGCCAGTAGACAAAGTGAAAGAAGCAATTCCTTTAAATATTGAGCATTCATACGTAAATTGCAGCCTAACGGAATCTTCTATCCAAACAGAATCCTTTATCTATTTCTGTTACATAAGAAAAGCAAATAATTTCTTATCGGTTGACTTTGAAATACAGGCAAGTGTTCAGTAGGAGTTTCATGAGGTGTCAGCTTTTCTGCAGCATTTACTTCTCATGCTCTTAATTTCTCATTTCATTATCTTGTCTTATTCCCTTGCCATGTCAGTGTTTTGATTCGATGGCTTCCATGTGACAAGAGCTCTTGCTGTGTGAGCGATACAAATGTGGCTTTAAAAGGGCAACAACTTCCTATTAAGGCAGAGGCCCTTCCTCAGGAATTTCTTAAAGCTGCAACTGAGACAAGGCATAACCAGGGAAACTTTGATATGCACAGCAGGCTAAGCCCTCCTGCAGTCCCTGCCATGGATTGTTCTGCAAAACTGTTCTTTGTGCTCCTGATTTGCAGAGGTCTGATCTCTTACTGCCCTGGCAAGGTGGAAGTGGCACATCACACTTTCATCTCAAAATGCTCTCAACTTCAGTCAGCAAGATGCTCAATGGCCTCTTACAGAAAAAATATTGTTATTACTTTAATGTCTGAAGAAAGGGCAATATTTTTTCCTTGGATGTTCTTTGGGGTCCTTACCCCAAGAAGAGAATGGAAAGTACAACCAGGACAGAGTGTGTTTCTGCCAATAACGGCCAAGTTGATTTCCTCAGAAATAATCTGAGGGAGGCATCCAGGTTAGTAGTGGCCATCAGGAATCTCAAGGCCGTATCTGCTGCTCTCAGGGGTAGTGTGGAAAAAGTGAGGCCTCAGTGGGTCTTGAAAGGGCAGGACAGAGCACAGAACCTTCACAGAACAAGGATGAGTGTGGGAGGCTATGAAGATGCTCTGTGGGCTGGGATACCTCTGCTCTGGAGCCAGGCTGGGAGAGTTGGGGCTGTTCAGCCTGGAGAAAAGAAGGCTCCAGGGAGACCTCAGAGCCCCTTCCAGAGCCTAAAATACTTCAGAGAGCTGCTGAGGTACTTTGGACAATGAGCTCAAGTGAAGGGACAAGGGGGGAATGGTTTTGAAGGGCAAGGTTAAATTGGATATTAAGAAGAAATTCTGCTCTGCTCTGCTCTGCTCTGTGATTTTTGCACAGGAGCTCTTCCTACTGTTACCTTTGAAGTTCCTGGAAAACTGTCAGAATTTAAGGGTATTAGAGAATGGTCAATATCATTCTAACATTAGATTGGGAAAAGAGATGAGCTAGAGATCTGTATATTGTCATCAGTAATAGAAAATTAATGAAAATTTTGCAAAATAGTGGAAGTCTAAAGGTGGTGAGGCACTAGCACAGGTTGCCCAGAGAAGCTGTGGCTGCCCCATCCCTAGAAGTGTTCAAGGCCAGGTTGAGCAGGACTTGCAGCACCCTGGGGTAGTGGAAGGTGCCCCTGCCTCTATGGCAGGGAGTTGACTGGATGATCATTAAGGTCCTTTCCAGTCCAAACAGTTCTGTGGTTCTAGGTCTGGTATCTCTGTTAGAAAGGAGAGAGGAATGTGTAAAAACAGTTTAATTGATCCCAAGTGTATCGTGGAAAACAGACCTGGAAGTCAAAAAGTCACCATCTCTGAAGGACTCTTTTTCATACAACACCAAGAATGAAGGAATGTCTTGCTAGACAAGTATTTGTGGGTTTTCCTCTTCATTGAGGGTTAGGTGTCCTTTTTTGTTCCTTCTTGCCTGTGGATTTTTTGCCCCATTAGTGGCCAGGAAACCTGACTGCTGGTACTTAGTGGAGTGCTTAAGAAAGACAAAGAATTTTGGCTGGGCCCAGGGAAGAGGGAGGGCAGGGGCAGCTGTGAGGGGAGCTGCTTTCTTGGGCTCGAGAGCAGGTCATGCTCTCGGAACTGTTGTGGGGAGAAAGGATTTCACCATCACTCCAGACAGGGCTACTGCTTTTTCTTCCTCATTTGTGGGCCTTGTACCCCCTGTGCTGCTGGGACATGCTGCAGCACCAGCTGCCCCCGCAGAGCTGCTGATTACACCTCGGCCACCAGCCCGGGATCTCAGCTCATCCTCTGCCATTCCAGCTGGGTGTTCCTCAGAGACCTCCGGGAGCACCAGGATTGTCTGCCTGCAGGGGATTTGTGAAGCAGAGCCTCTCCTCCATCCTTTCCATCTCGGCCAAGAAGGGGCCCCTGGTTCTGTTTTGTTGTTAATGCTGTGGTTATTGTTGTTTGTTTGCCTCGTTCTACACACTAGTAAAAAACTGTTGTTCCTATCCCCACATCTTTTCCTGAGATCCCCTTGATGTCAAAATTATAATAATTTGGAGAGAAGTGGTTTATGTTTTGCCTTTTCATTTCAAGGGAGGCTCCTGCCTTCCTTAGCAGACACTTGTCTTCCAAACTGAGACACTCTTGTTCAGCAAAAGATACAGCAGAAGATCCAGTCATAATCTCTCTCTCTCTTCTGGCTTTATCTCCCCACCACATGACATTTTGGAAAGGAACTCTGCTGCAAACATTACATACAAAGACTCACTTTAGGAATCCCACTGCACACAAGTGATGTGAGAAAGAACTGCTCACATGGAGCAAGCAAGACCCTGGAAAAGGAGCGGTGTAGTGCAAGGGAAGCACCTGACCAAATATATTCACTGGGATCAGGGCAGCCCCTATCTGTACCATAACTCCCTTTGTAGGAATGAGGAACACAAGCTTTCATCTCTTCAGAGGAAACTTTAATTAGCATAATGGGAAATTGCACCACTGGAATGAGCAGAATCGTTTGTGTATATTCCAGCTGTATTTATGCTTTGAGCTGACTCACAACTCAAAGCAATTCAGCTCCAAGATCTCCTCATATGTCAAACTAAAGGAAGAAAAGACCAGATTCCCTTAGCAGATGAGAAGGCTGGAAGTTTTCCTCATGTTCTGCCAGGGCTGTTGTCACTGACAAAGGTTTGAGGCAGTAACAGGCACAAGATGCTACCAAGGCTCAGGGACAGTTTTGGGGCAGGCTGTATCCACCTCTGGTGTTCTCAGAACTAGGAAGGACATGGACCATGGAATGTGTCCAGAATGGGATGTGTCCAGAGGAGGCCACCAAGATGATCAAAGGTCTGGAGCACCTCTCCAAGGAGGGGAGGATCTGGGGAGACCTGATAGCAACTTAATAGGTTGCCCAGGAGAGCTGTGGGTTCCCCATCCCTTAAAATGTTCAAAGCCAGGTTGAACTGGGCTTTGAGCAACCTGATCTAGTGACAGTTGTGCCTGCCCATGGGGCTGGAACTAAATGATCTTTAAAATTGCTTCCAATCCAAACTATTCTCACATTCTATGATCTTTTCATCACCTCAGAAATTCTCTCAAAAATCACTGCAGTGTTTGTGCCCTGTGTTGTGGACTAAAGAGGAAGGTGGTCAGAGAGGATGCTGAGGAGTCACCAGGCTGTGATTCACCTCTTGTAGGAGCACATGGCACGTGAGGACAAGGAACAGCTGAGATGGATATTGCAAATATCCGTCGGGACACCTCATACTGCTGTGTACACACTGTGTCCTTGACATATTCCCAAATTCTCCATTGAATTACTCCTGAAAAATTATTCTGATAAAGACTGCACATCTTAATGTGGATGGTATTACCAACTGAAAATGATTCAAAGATACATTTTTGAAAAACTATAGTTACATATTTCAGAGTCAAATCATTTCTTTGTTCACAGACTTGTTCGTCCAGTCTCTTTGGCATGGTGAAATGGAGATGTTGTGTCATACCCACCTTGAAAAGAAATTGTCTTCTTTGGAGGTGGGAACAAGAAGATGGAAAAAGAGTGAATTTAATATTTCTTCAGACTACCTATCTGGAAGTTAAGCACATGGCTTAAAAACAGAAGTGTCTTTTGCTTGTATCTTACTTTAATCACTCTGTTTTCATTTTTCTAAAATCGAGACTTATTTTAATTAAAACAACATACTTTCTCATTAGAAAAATGATTAGGTTAATCAACAGCTGTTCCATTCAAGTGGCATTCTGGAAATTAAATTTGTAACTCTTCTGACTGAGCTCAAATATCCAGTTCAGTATTTTTAGGTTTCTAAATCAATATATTGGGGAATGGATAAGTTAGACTACTCACAATTCTAGGTTAAATTCTTCAGGAATATTGGCTGAAGAAATTATGTGCATGGCTGAATTCATGTATGCAGATGGAAAATTATATCCTTCAAAACAAGAGGATGTGAAGCTTGTTGATGTGAAACAGGGATTAAATTCCTTTGTCCGATCTAGGGAATTTATCCTGTGTGCTGATCCTATCTTAACTTTGTCTCGATTATAAGGATACACAACCATTTCCACGGGGATGAAAAATTGTTCATTTCTGGTCAATTTAAAAGGAAATTGTTTATTTGTTTGTAGGTCAGTCAGTGAACTGAAATACCCCTTTTCTTGTGCAATCCTTTTTCTGCATAAAACAAAACCAGGACAGAGATGCTTTGATTTCACAGAAAAAGCCACACTGTAGCAAAGCATGGACAAGAATCTGAAGAAAGAAGGTAAGAAGTGGATCAGGATGTGACAGAAAAGTTGTCTGGATGAAAAAAATCAAGGAACAATAACATAAAATCTCTGACACTCAGCACAGTTAATGGATTGAAGAACAGTAAAAAAAAAATTGAATAACACTTTCTTATTTTTGCAGATTTTTATTGTCCTAATAGAAAATAGCTGGAAAATGGGAAAAAAACAACAGGAATGCTAAAAAAAAAAAAAAGCAGGAGGGGGGGGGGGGGGCCTACAAAAAGAGAGGTCTGAAACACTTTCCCCCAAAAAAAAGGCTGAGATGGAATATCTGTTGCCCCATTAGCACTGGGAAACTAATTTCTGAATAACCTCCATTTATTTGCCTCACTTACATAATATATAATTTAAGCACTTGGTTTCTCATATATAGTCTGACTGCTGGGAATTCTTGTTTTTCTGAAGACTTGTTGGTCATTGCAAATCTACAGTAATACAGGGTGTTTTAATCAGGGATTCTCTATTTCTCAGAGAAATTCTTTTGGTCTACACATTTTTAAAGACCTCAAGGTTCTGGGAGTTATTTTCAGAAGCAAATACACAGGCAGGGCTTCTTTAGTCCACACCAAGAACTTGCCTCTTTGTTTGCTATTAAACATAACCAAAAATATTTGAAGAAGTAGAGAAGGAAAAGAAAATCTTTTAAAGTGGTGATGTTGCAGTGCTTCCATGAATCAATACTTTCCTAGGTTTCCTATTTTGACTAAGATGAAAATTGTTTCCTGACTCTAATGCTTCTAGACATTTTTCTTAGGTTAGAGATATACCTACAACAAATGAGAGCAGCATTGACTGTAAAACCATTGTTTATGCCCAACAGTGACTGTCTCTCCCCAAGATGTGTCAGTCTCAAACATATCCTACCAGAAAGGTTTGGAGGCAGCCTCATTTAAGTGTTTGTTTAGCCAGTTCTTGGTTTTTGGTTTGTTTTTTTTTTTCTGTTTCCTGAGAAAATGAGGGGCCTTGAGCTTTTCAGATTCACCTGAGATTGCTCCTGACAGCAGACATAAGGAAGATAAGAGATTTATCTTTGCCTCAAACAAAACAGCTTTAGGAACATGATAACAAAATTAGAAATAAACAGAGAAACATAAAAACCAATAAAAGGTGAAATGAGATTATACTGTCTCCTTTTCTAGCTGCCACTTTGGATTGCTCTGTGAGACACCACTGTGTTGGGATCCAAGGTCATGATCCCTTCTCCCATCTGGCTGGCGCTGCTCAGAATTTTAGGGAGGACAACCTCCCTAAATATCTTTCCTCACTGACACTCAAGGTTTTCTATCTATGAATAAGTTTCACTGAAGCTTCTCAGTAGACTTGAGGGATTCCCCAGGCTCTCTTGCTGTTTAGGAAACCTTATCCTGCTGCAAAATTCTCCAGCTGCTTCCTGTCTGCCACAAATGCAGATGGAGCACCACTGGTTGAAGGCAATGATAGTTTCACTTCGATACGCAGACAGAACATTTGTAGGGATGATTCATCTTCCCCCAAGGACTTGTATCTCAGGAAGCCAAGGGAATATCACTTTCTTTCTCTCATATAACAAATGAACACATCATCTAAGTTTAGTGTGTAGTTCAGCACTCTGGACACAAGGAAGAAATATTTAGGACAGGATGTTCATACCCCTCCCCCTAAATCCCTTCCCCTCAGCAGGGTTATTTTAGGGCTAGTTCCCTCAAGGATATTCAAGAAGTCCCCTCCTACATCTGCCAATAACCCCCCCCCCCCCCACCCCATGAAGGAATTTTTACCCATNCCCCCTCTATCTGCCAATACCCCCCCCCCCCCCGCACCCCATGAAGGAGATTTTACCCATGATCACATTCATTTATTTGTTTCATTGATTTATTTATGTAATTTATAAGTTTCCCAGCAGAAAATGATGATGATGAACACTTTGAGAAATACGAGGTATTTGAACATTCCAAACCTGCTTTTCTGGTGACTCAGACCAGGAAACAAAGGCTTCCAACTTCACTGGGAGCAACCTCCAAGTCTCCTGAGAGGAATTATTTTGAGGGGAAGGTGTGAGTTGAGGGGAAATTATGTCATAGAACCATTTGTACTGGATAAATTAGTCCAGCACTGACTGCCGAGGTCGCCACAAAACCATGACACCAAGTGCCACATCTACGTGTCTTTTAAATCCTTCCAGAGATGGTGACTCCACTACTGCTCTGAGCGCCCTGGTCCGGTGCTTGACAGCCCTTTCTGTGAAGAAATAGTTCCTGTCTTGTTGCAAAAACAGAGGTGTTTTTAGTCTGTCCAAATGCAATGCATTCATCAACCACCTAGGGATGGAGGGAACCATTGAAGAAAAATTTTCAGAGTTCAATCAGATCATGTGATGGGTACATGTGCTAGGGTGGTAGACAGGAGACCTGAATTATCCTCCTGATCTGGCACTGCTTTGGAAAACCCAACTGTGGAAATCCCTCAGCACCTCTCTGTGTCCTCGACTGCATTTCCTAACAAGAAAGTGAAAACACAAAGTGAAGGCTCTGTATTAATGTCTGGCATGAGTAAAATGTTAGATTCCTGTCTTGGTCAGGAGTCTTCTAAATACAAATAATATGAACAATCTTTACATGCCTGTAAGAAAAAAACATTTATATGCTAGAAAAGATTTTAAAATAGGAGAAATCATGTTGTTTTTCTGCTCACCATGAAGCAAATCAATGAGGTCAACAGGAACGAGCATCATCCAACAACTCTCATTTATTCCTGTTTTCCCATCTGCCTACACTATAATTACACACCAAAAAAACCCAATAAAAATTGGGTTTTGATACAGTTACAAACTCTAGCAGTCCTAGTTTTGGAAATGCTACAACGTATTTTAATTGTTAGTGAATTATCAATCCAATCTAGCAACATAATTTAGATCCCACACAGATTTATGCTATTATTTGTATAGTTTTTAACCATATAAATATCCTTTTACTTTTATCTTTGGGAAATTCCAATTTGGGAAACTTGGTATTTGATTATATTAGTTAATATTTGATGATGGGAGGAGAACCCATATTAATATCCTTTTACTTTTATCTTTGGGAAATTCCAATTTGGGAAACTTGGTATTTGATTATATTAGTTAATATTTGATGATGGGAGGAGAACCCATATTAATATCCTTTTACTTTTATCTTTGGGAAATTCCAATTTGGGAAACTTGGTATTTGATTATATTAGTTAATATTTGATGATGGGAGGAGAACAATGAGACTTTGAATCATATTTTTCTCATATTAGGATCTAAAGCTGTGTAAACCCTTTCCATTCGGCAGAACATGATCCCGCCACATTCCCCAGGCCTATAGATTCCGTAAGTTCTGCACTGAGAGCCACAATTACAACTCTTCATCTACAACATTCAACCTACTATAGTCCAGAACTCTCAGTCAAAAACAAATCCTGCCCAGCTTTTGGCTGGAAGATATCGAGAACAGACAACATATTTGGGAGTTCTGCTTTTCGTGTAAGTCTAATCTCCAAGGACCTGCACTTTGTTCAGATTTAGATTGGTTTTTCAGGGACAAAAAGCTCGTTTGAAATGTTCACTGGAAGCAAGAGGAATAGAAAATCTCCAGGATTTTTCAGAAATGCTGAAGCAACTGAAATATTTCACTAACCTGACTCCTGAAAATGGGCAAGCCCACTTTGATCAAGTTTTCTAAATATAAAAGTTAATAAAACACAAACTGCTAAGGCAACTGCTGGTGGGGGAAACATTAACCCAGGAATAAGAATTTGCTGTAGATAACCAAATATCAATGTTTAGAATGGAAAATCTCTGCCAATCTACCCATCTGGCACCAGTGCTCTTGGTGTCGTGATCATACTTGGTACGCTCCAGTAATTAAAACAAGAAGATCTCAGTGGGTAGTAAGTTCATTCCAAAATTCCTTGCTCCCTTGTTCAATCCCAAAATTGATCTTATGAAGTCCTGGAGAAAAAAAAAAGGACAGAAATGAAAACGTATTTAGAGACTCACTAACAACATCATTAATTTTGTGTAACACAAAACTATCGCAGCATTCTCATTATTCTTATAATGCTTAATGAGATTAAAGGCTGTCATCTTTCTGAGTCTTTATCTTCATATCTAGAATTCCAGGAGGGAGCTCAGCAAATCCAGTACATGATAAAAGGGAATACAATACTTGATAATTTCACCATGTAATAACTAGGAGAATATTTCTACTTAGGGAGAAGAACCCACAGGCAGAAATGGGCTCAATCTACCCCGGTGTTGGGCTGAAAACATCAGATCTTTATTATCTGTCACACTATACCAAAGTCATTTGTCTTCCCTTCCAGGATTATTGATCCTTATCAGGAACTCAACACCAGGAGTCTGTACTGTTGGCTTGGCACAGTATGAGGTGGAGAAAAGTTGAGTCAATATTCACTTTCTCATGCAAATAAAATCAAAGGTTTCAGAAGAGCTTGTCAAGGATTGTGGAATGATCTCCACCAAGGCATAAAGTATCCTCAAGTGCCTTACAGGGTTCTGAGAATTCAGACCTCCACCTACATAAATACAGGAGAAAATCAACTGAGCCTGTAAGGAAATTCTGTGCTGCCTATATAATTCTTCTTGGAAAAGGACAATAGAAACAAGAAAAAAAGCACCACAGATATTATTCATACAGAACTATATCCCTTAACACACTCCTAGGGGTTGTACTGATGTTGTAGCAACATAAACATTAAAGCAGCAGAATGGATTTCCAAGGGCTTAACTTCATGAGTCAAACCTTTTACTAACATCATCCTTCTGGCAATTTTCTTGCTGTAAACATTGTAATCAGAGTTGCATTGGCATTTCCATTTCAGTCTCATTCCAAGCTGCTGGTGAGGTTTCTGAAGGCTGTTGACATAATTTAGAGCAACTCTAAATTATGATCCAAGCTGTTCTCACTTTTAGCTGGCCTGTAACCTGTACAGGAGTGAGGTTATGGGAAATTAGCTTCTCTTCAACCTGAATATCCCATGATTTCCCCCGCCTCTTGGAAAGGTAAAATAATGACCTTAATTTTATCAGCATCTGAATCAAAGTGATTGTTTCAAGTTCATTTATTCCATGTGTCACAAAGAGAAATCTGAGGCACAGTGCACATTGCACATTTTCTTCCCCTGGCTTGTCTTATCTCTTGTTCACTGCCAAGTTGTCCAATGCAAATAAACTGTGTTTTCAAGGGGAAAGTCAGAGAAGAAGTGTTGTAGGGTTGATGGATATTTACTTTGACTTTGTGACTAGAGGCAGAACACAAAGCAGGGAATATCTGAACAACCTAGAAAGGAATAAATACACAGTTGTCATTTCTCCAGTCACTGGCCCAGGTGATCTCATTAACAGGAGCACGTTTTATCAGTGGAGATTGTTGCCATAATGTCTTGATCAAGGGAAACGCTTCGCTGGGTACACACTCACAGTCAGAGCCAAATATTCCAAACAGCCTGGATATGTTATGGTAGAGCTGAAAGAATTTTACCTTTTTCTGCGCTATTAAAATCTTTCCATCAGCTAATGCATTTTTCCTCTGTGCTCAGAGATGTCTCAGCAGGGAGCACAGATTTGCTGGAGCCCCTTAGGGTATTTAAAGCTACACGGGGAGTAGAGGAGCTTCTTAAAGACACATTGTTTAATTTAGGTACCTTAAAATGACTTAACTAAGGTGAAGACAACAACACAAGGAGTGCAGGAGGGTACAGGGCAATACAGCACTCGTCAAGTCTGCTTTGATAGAAATGCCAATTTCTTAAAGGTCTCTTTGCTTGTTTCTTCTTCCAGATAGTTATGTTTTAATGAAATATGAAAATGGGAAAAGTTTATCTGTTTCAGAGACTTATTTTTTGTAAGATGAGTCTAAATGCACTCCAGATTAGTCAATGACAGCTGTTTGAGCACTGGGGAAAATGAAGTCTTTCCTGCTCTGAGTCTTACAAGGAGACAGGAGCTGGCATTTTCTTGCCAAAATGTCCTTTCCCTCCAAGACTTCAAATGGTGCTCCTTTATTTTTAATATGGAACAAAGCCAAACCTTGATGCCTTCACCTTTTGGTGGAAGACAATTCTCCATTTTGGGCAGCATCTAGCCTTGCAAAGATTAGGGGAGATATGGTTTCTGTGAAATGTTCCTTGCACAGCCATTTACACAGCCAGCCTTGACCATACTGGAAGTTCTGCTCTTCTCCAATTAGGATCAGGGCTTAACCTCTTCATTCTGTGCCCTACAGTATTTTCACATGACAAGAACCTTCTAGGAAGTTCTGTAAGGGATTTTTTTTTCAAGAATTGGCACTGCTGCAAGGGGTATTGGGTTATCCTCTTTCCATACCCACAAAACCCATACTCAAATGTGAACTTATGTCCAGTGACCTCCAACAACTCCTTCTGTATTTGGTGGTTTCTGACTCCAGGAAATCTCTCCTTTCTCCTGGAAGTTGATTTGTGGGATTTTTGTACTCAGAGGAACATTTGAAGTCAAAGATATGGGTTTTGTCATTACCGCTCCAGACAGGAAACTACTTCTTGTGATGTGGCCTGTGATAAAATACTATTTCTTTCACTCAGTGATTTTTATTTAGTTTACCATTCTGTCTCCTTTATGTGTCCATTTACTTATATGATCAGCATTTAATAAAATCTGGCAAAGACACAGATGGTTTTGTCTGCATCACTTACTGTTCTGCACCTGAAAGAAAATCTTGAATGTAAGAGCATCAGGCAGGGAGCAAAAATACATCTCATTTTATTTCTCTCTTTCTAGAAATCTCTTCATTATTTCCTTGTTTCCAGCACTCTCATCCCCAAAGGCTCTCTATTTGTCACCACTCAAATGTTAATTTTATTAGACTATGCTGCACATGGAATTACTCTCAGATAATCCATTGCTTACTTGTTTCCCTCGTGTATGATCAGCTTTTGCCTCCAGATTCTTACATAATACTCAGTAGAGAAATATCACCGTATTTTAGGTGTTCGGGTAAATAATCCTCAAACTGTGCAAGAGACTTGGATATTATGACCATTTCATTAACAAATAGAGAATTGAGACCTGCAGATTTCACTGTTCTTCTGCCAGTGAATTTGATTCCAGATAGATGAAGGTGCTTCTGATTGGTTTGCTGTTGATGTGACCAAGATGGCAATTGAGCCAACATTTCCTGGGGCTACATCCTGTACTAATCCACAATAATTTTCATCTCAGTGATTTAACATGAAGCAAAATGTGACACAATGGCTCTGTGGCAGACAAAAGAGAATAATCCCAACCACACGTGTCACAGTGCTGGTACAACATCAGTGAATCTTGAGCTTGATGGACTTTGAAGCAAAACTCAAATGGGTTTGGATGCTTATGAGAAAGCTGAAAGGAAACAGTGCTTGAAATTCTTCAGACACTACAAAGAAAAAAAACGTGCAGGAATAATAGTCTTTTTGCAGGGTTATGGATGTCTAGAAGCACCCTCTCTGCTTCCCTGGTTCTTTTGGTCACTTGGGTTTTTCTAAGGAAAAAAACCAAATATACCTGGAAATGCCTTAACTCTTCCCAGCTGTATCCAATGCACATCAAAACTCTCCATTCCTCAGTTCTATAGAGATATAGAATATATAGTTATAAATCAGAAGGGATCCTTATTCCTTCACATGAGGGTACAACTTTTATATACTAGCAAGGAACCAAGAGTCTGCTCTGACTGACAAGGAGTAAATCTGCCTCTCAGCACGGATTACTCGAAGGAGGTTTTGGCATCTAAAGCAGGAGTGTGGTCTCTCACAGTGCTTTGGGCTTCCTTCTGTCTCCTGAATTCATTGTCCTGGAGTGGTCTCCTCCCATATGGGTCCCTCCCTTTGACTTGCTTGACCCACAACTCCTCTGAAGATGCAACACATGCACAGGAGGGAAATGCCTGAGGATGGAGCATACTGTGGTCACGGAATTCACTGTTGCCACATCATGGTGCCTCTCCCAAATCCTTCCCCCAAGCCATCAGTATTCCCACTTCCCTGAGTGGACGCCGTCTGCCTCAGTATAGATAAAATTTCTCCCAGCACAAAGGCCAGTGGCACAGCCTGAGGAACCAGGTGGGCTGCTTCAGCCTCACTCAGCTGATCTGGCCAAATACCAGCACTTCCAGAGGCCTGGCATCATCTGACCCCATGCAGTCATAGGCCACATCCCCATTAATCACTTTGCCCTCCAAAAGAAGAAGATACGAACATAAAACACATCCTAAGAGACTGAGTCAAATAATCCATACCAAGAGATGCAAATAAGGAGGCAACACAAACATGGCCACTGTCTGCAGTCCTTTCCTTTGGTACTGTCACAAATTCCATAGTTAATATAATTCCTGCCTGTTTGCTGCATTCCCAGGTATTCCCTGACATCATTTTGGCCATGTTATTTTTATGTTTTCAGTCTTCATAAGTCCTGTGGCCCCAGACATTCATAGCCACTCTGTTTAAATATACACGTAGAGTTACAGAATCATGAAATTGCTTGGGTTGAAAGGGACCTTAAAGCTCATCTCATTCCAGCCCCTTGCCATGGCAGGGACACCTTTCACTGCTCCAGGCTGCTCCAAGACCCATCCAACCTGGCCTTGGATACTTCCAGGGATGGGGCAGCCACAACTTCTCTGGGAAATCTCTTCCAGTCTCTCATCACCCTCATAAGGAAGAATTTATTCCTAATACCCAATCTAAACCCACCCTCTGCCAGGTTTGAAGCCATTTCCCCTTGTCCTGTCACTCCAGGCTCTTGTAAATAGTCCCTCTCCATCTTCTAGTGTCTGTTCCCCTCAGGCACCAGAAGATCACAATTAGGTCACCCCTAAACCTTGCCTTTTCCAGACTGAACAATCCCAATTCTCTCAGCCTTTCCTCACAGCAGAGCTGCTCCATCCCTCTGATCACCGTGGGGTCTCCTCTGGACTCACTCCAGCAGCTCCATGTCCTTCCTGTGCTGGGGACCCCAGAGCTGGAGGCAGCCCTGAGGGTGAGGTCTCACCAGAGTGCAGTAGGGGAGCTGAATCACCTCACTTATGTACTTTCTTTTGTTTGTTTGTTTGCTTGCTTGTTTTAAATCCATCTGGTATGATTTCAGGGAGTTTTCCCTACTCATTGGATAGAATTTATCTCATCCATCACAATTTTTATTACCATAATCTTGAGGATACCTCTCTCAAATTTTTCCTCTCCAAACTGAAGATTCCCCAGCTTTATATTGTCTCTCCATGAAGCAACTTCTCCTTTCCATCAACACTGCGAGTTGTCCTCCTCTGCATCCTTTTTAGCTGTTGATTTTGATTTTTTTTCTTTAATCTTGAATTGACTTGTGTTTCTGCATGAAAAAAGTGTGTTTTCCATAAAAATGTTCAAACTTGATTTGACAGTCCTAAAAGATAGAGAACATGCAGCTTCCCTTGCTTGTTTGTTGCAGTGACTAATAGCCCCTACTGCTTAAAAATGCCAGTTATTAGTGTTTGCTTGTCTGTCTCTGCCCGCTGCTCCTTCTTGAAATGTGTTTTTCTGGTAGGTTGAAGGTACTCTTTACCACTCAGTATTTTGTCTTTGCAAAAGCCTTTTATATCTTGAGTACAAAACACTTTCCAGGCTTTTTTTTTTTTAACCTGTATTTTCTTTTGCAAACTGAAACAATTGAGTTCTTTACTTTGATCCGTGCCCAGTCTTACATCCAAACTGCAAATCATGTCTAGGGATCACTTCCAGAGCTGCTGCCCTCACTGCCACAGGTGTGGGTGGGGAAATAACATCAGCTTGTCTTCCATGCTCCCAAGATCTCATTAGCACTGTTTCCCCATTAGCTCTGCAGCCCAGGGAACACTAAATAAGTGGCTCAGCTACTGTGCCATGCAGGTTGCTTTCCGGTGCTTTTCCCTGACTTTCAGGTCAGGATGTTCTCTTTGTACCTACATGTATAACCAGCCATTCAGCTATCACAAGTCTTCTGCAAGGGATGCAAACAAGAAGCTCTAGGCAGCTTGGAAATTTTAGTCTGAACAACCCACTATCTCCCTAATCAGCTGTGTCTAAGAAGCAAGTAATTAAGTTATAACGTTGGTAAAGTGTTCCCTTGGGAGGATGGAGTGAAGGTAGAGGCTGGTTTTCTTCTTCATGGGTGAGCACTCTAAAAGCAGTAGTTTAGGGGGGCTTTCCAGCATGGTTCTTGTTCTTAATTCATCCAGTGACTCACAAGAACAGGACTCCCAACCCTGGAGGTAGTGCTGAACACTCACCCTTGAGATCCCACTTGCCATGAGTATGAGCAGATGTATGAAGCACACAGTACATCACTACTACAGTGCTTTATTATGTGCCTCTGTATTAAAATTCCAGGTACTTATGTAGCTTTAGACATTGTCACATAATTACAGGAAACTGCAGCAATTTTGTGCCTTAGCGAGAGTATTCAATGCCCAGATTTTGGATTGAATTTCTGCTTGTAGTCTTCATTGTTTTGATCCAGTTTTTTTGTGTCTTTGCCCTTCTTTTAACTTGAGCATTGAAAGCAGACACCTTGAATTGCTGAGAAGATACATCTCTTCTTGTCCCTCTCTCTGTGTTATACAGAAACAAGATTGATGGTGAACTGCCAGTGCTGCTGAACAGAGGTGAAGCTTTAGTTTTCATTTGTGTGCATGCTTTTGTATAGGCCCACGCACTACTAACCTTACAGAAGATGAAAGTGTTCTTAATCGGAGCAGAAAATGTGGAGAAAAATATCACACACTGTAGCAAAGAAGAAAAACTCCCAGTGGCATTCAGTTTAGGAAACATTTGTTCTGTCCTCCTTTGTAGTTTGTTTCATTTTGACTCCTTTTGTTGTTGTTGCTGTTGTTCAATTTTCTGCAAGAAAGCAATTAAATTAATAGAAATTGATTGGTGTATCTGCAGTTATGTATGGGGCGGTTGGGCTACACTGGGTACATATATCACAAACAAACTTTCCTATTGCAGTTTCTTACTGAAATAATTTATTAAAGTCCATTTTGGCTTCATTTCAGTCCAAGTTTTATCACCACCACATCCAAGCCTATTCTTCAGCTTCTTCAGCTTTTGATTTCACTGGAAAAAGTAAAAAGTGTCAATTCAAGACAGAATGGATGCAAGGTGCAATAAACAGCATAAAATCAGACATTGCTATTTCTCCCCACAGCTTCAAACAATTTTACAATCAGTGATTTCCACCTCACAATAACCTTGAGAATAAGGAATATTATTGTCCTTGGATAAATATTTCCCTTAGGATGTGAGAAAAGGATTTTTCATGTAAACCAGCATCACAGTGGGACTATGCTAACTTTTATCTGCTGAGGTTCTGCTATAAAATAAAACTCAGGGGGGCAAACAAACATAAGCAAAAATTATTTCCCTGTAAGACAATCTCATGGAGAGACACACACCATCCTTGTTATGCAAGGTGGGCTGAAGTCTATATCAGAAATTGCTAATTATAGCATCCAGCTCCATACCTGTGGTGTTGCTCAGCTGCATCGATCTCTTTCCATAACCTAATCCTTTGCAAAAGGGCAGCTGCCTTCCTATGTGCACCCTGTGACTTTAGATGTTTTTCTCCCAGAGCTGTTTGTCCAAGCAGAATAACTCCTCAGTCAACCACCTCCTGTGGTTTGCTGAGCCCCACCAAACCTGTGGTGTCCTTGTCAGCTCTGCACAAAGCTTTCTCTGAGGAGTTGTCAGCAAAATGTCCTTTCCTAGAAAGCCCTTGGTTAAATCAAATGTAACAGGAAGGATTAGCCTATGAGATTTGTGAGCAGGAGCTGGTTAAAAGAAGGAAGAAGACAAGGAGAGACAAGGAGAGGTTGTAGGTGTGAACATAGAATCATTGAATGTTGGGCTTGGAAGGGACTTTAAAGATCACTTCATTCCACCCTCCTGCCACAGACAGGGACACCTTCCACCAGACCAGGTGGCTCAGTGCCTTTTCCTGGCTGTGAATACTTCCAAGGCACATCCACATTTTGGGACATCCAAAATTCCTCTGGGCAACTCTACCCAGTGCCCTGCTATATTGCCTACAGGAACTCCGCAGTGCTGTCATGAAAAAATGACAAGGATAGGTATCTTGTGCTGGCAAGCCCTAGCAGGAAAGCCAGATAAATCCCAGCCCAGGGCTGTGCACCTCATTAGTGGCAGATGTCTGTCAGCTGAACCCACTGTCTGCTTATCCTGCACCTCTCTGCTCCACTGCTGCTGGCAATGGGTTCCCAAAAATTACAGTAAAAGATGTCTCGGAAATGTGGCATGGAGACTACTAAAGTGGTCTTTGTACAGCACCATGTGCATGATAAATATCCAGTAATCAGTGAGGGTGTTAAAGCATTCCTTGGCACAGACTGATTCAAAGCTTGGGTCCACTGTGATATTTTGTCCAGTTTTCATAGGGATTTGAGGCAATCCTTTCCCTGAAAAACAATTAGAGAAGACACATGAGTGAATCCTTTTCCAGCCTGCTCCTCACCAAGGCATGAAGTCAATTACTGGTGCCACAAATCTTGGAAATGGCAGATTTCCTAATCCCAGAGTTTAATTCTTGGCATTTTTTGATAGGTTTCTAAGCAGGAGGCAAAAAAGCTTGATCAGTCATTCAAGCTGACTGTGCCAGCATCCAACCAGGCAGCCTTTATTTCAGCATCCAAAGTCTCACACACGATCACAGGCACCAAAAGGAGGCCACATCCTGATGGGACCAGGAAGATTTCTCCCTGTCGATTTAAAATAGGATAAAGACACCTCATGCTTTCCACCAAGGGCTTTCAGAGGCCCAGTGTAGAAAACATTTACAACAGCTACAGAAGATTTGTCTGGCCCAATTTCATTGTTGTGGATGCTTTGAGAACAGCATAGGGTGGGAGTCTGGATTTGATAAGAGGAGTTTACAGTGGTTGTCACTCCCGCACCCAACCTTGTCCTGGTTTCCAGCCTGGATGATCACAATCCAAACTTCCTTTTTTTTCTTTTTTATTTTCTTTTTTTTTGTTAGGTTTCTTACAGTAGTGAATAAGAAAGAAATGGGATTAATCAGTGATATTCAGCCCAATATCAGAACACATTCATCTATAATCCCTCGGTAAGATCAGTCTGAATATCACAAACTCATTATATGGGAATGTATTTCACTTTTTTGCCTCCTGTTTTCTTTGTGGTGTCCCAAAGATCATAGGACCCTGTGTCCCATCTACCACTTGACAGAGTAGTTGACTTGACTGTTCCTCCACAAATTTTTGGTTTAAAAACCCTAGACTGGTTTAAAGCACGTAAATGATCTTTTCTTGCACTGTACATGTTATCAGAAAAGGATTACCAATATTCAGACAACACATCTGGCGGAAAAGAGGAGATGGAAAATCCTGGGAAGGGGCTGCTTAAGGCATTCTCTTCTTCAGCTGGAGCAGCTGGAGCCAGAGAACAATTTTCCTAAAATCTGAGTGAAAGGCTACAACAGTTACACAGCTGAAATGCTCACGAGCAAGCAATGTGCATGAACATAAAACAAAAGCAAAACTAAAACCTTATATTTCTTATGAAAGCAGAAGTTTCATTGAAAGGGATTCACAAAGAAATGTCTGTCCTGTGGTTACATTTTTGTCACATGCCATAAAACAAGTGCATGGGTTAGAAGTGTCTCTTGCCTTGATTCTGTTCTGGTTTATGCACATTGAATTCACTTTGCAGTTTTCTTTGGGAAGCACTAGCAAGGGCTCACTTTTTTATACTTAGCCATCTGTATTCACTATGTTAGCAAGCAAGCAAAGTGAGAATTATGACACTTTATGCTAAATACATGATACTTGATGGCTCTGCACATGGCATATGACACTTCATGGGGCTGCACAGGGAGACTTAAAGAGGAAGAAAGCTTCAGAAGAGACATCTGACACAGATAAGTAAAAGAGCAAAAGTGGAAAATCTTTTCTAGAAATCAAGGAATTAAAAAAGAAGTATAAAGAAAAAGAAGTAACTTTTTAGTTTTAAATGCATTTAAACTCAGAGCTTGCCCACGCACACATAGCAGTACAGTAGTGAATACATAAAAAGGTTCACATGCTTTATCATTCACAGGGCAGAAAGGGTAAAGTCTTGGCCCCAAAAGGATCAGAGACTCCTTTAATGCAGTCAGGAGTTCCTCAGGGATGACAAACCATAATTGCAGAAACAGGTCAGATGTGGGACGAGACCTGCACAGACCCAAATCAAAGACTAAACTCAAATAATGAAGAGTGGAACAAGGAGAGAACTTCTGCTATGGCTTCACTTTGGAAAGCAACAATGTGGGGAAAAAAAACATTTAAAAGAGACAAAGTAGACTCTTTAGCACCAAGAAGCACCTAACTTTCACTATTAAAGTTACTGGTTTAAGAAATTATCTGAGGCTATCCAAGTCAAAATATTTTCTATGTCAAAAAAATCACAAAAGACATCAAAATTCCAGAGAATTTTTGGTTCAAATCTACCATTTTTACCATTTCCAAGGATACTGGCAGAGAAAAAAATTATATTGCTATTTAATGGTACAGTCAATTATATTTGCTACTTCTTCCTCATAGACCAAGATCTAAACTCACAGCAAAGCAAGATGAAAGTGACAACAGAGATTATAACTCTTTCACAAGAAATGTGTAAAGATGAGGAAAATAAGTTCATTATGGATGGATTTATTGACTGTATTAAAAATGAGCTAAAAGTTCAGTCCTGCAATTGTTCACATTTATTCACAAAAGGAAATGTTCTAGTCTTAGTGGGAGCAGCAGATGTGTGATTGGAAGGTGTAGTCTGCTGAGCAGAGAGTGGCTTCACACACATATCAAGATGCTCAGAAGAAGAGGGATTCCCAAAAGGAAGCCTCTGGAAGTGTCCGAGGCCAGGCTGGATGGGGCTTGGAGCAATCTGGTCTAAGGAAAGGTGTTCCTTGCCCACTGCAAGGGCTTGGAATGAGATGATCTTTAAGGTCCCATCCAACCCAAACCATTCTATGACTCTGTATTGAACCCAAATCTCTGACAGGTGAATTGCTGTAATCCTAAAATGTAGACATGATTTTCTGAGCCTGAGAGAGTTTTCCGCCTGTCAGTGGCTGATCTGTTCCCAAGGGAAAATCTTTTGGGGACCTTCTCTTTCAAGGACTGTTTTTGGTAAATAGGTTTTGGTTCTCAAAACAATGTCACACAGAAGTTCTGAATGTGTTTTTCTCTTGTTCCACCAATGGGACCAGAGAGGTGGTTCCTTTGGCCAATCATGTTAACCTGTATCACAACACCTTATAAAAAAGGTTGCAATCCCCAAAATAAAGGCTTCTGCCTCATTGGGATCAAACCTTGCTGTTGTGAATTGAATCCACTCTTCTATTTTGTGTCCACTAACGACACCAAAACACCTCAAAAAGCCATTGGATGGAAGAACTATGGAAACAGCACCTTCAGAATTTTTTTCCTTTATTCTCTGGTGCTATTTGAGCTCTTTCTGGTGCCTGACCTACTGGTCTGCCTTCTCTACAGTTTCTGCACATCAAAAGTATGTGTTCATCTCAAATTTTTTTCCTTCTTCCTGGAATATAAAAATATAGATTACCTCCTCAAGAGTAAAACAGGAGGAATTCTTAGAGGCTGCTTCATCCTATCTGAGGTGAGGTCTTTTCCACACTCAGGAAAACTGCAGCTCAGTGATGGGGATTTCATAACAGGGTAGGAACAAGGGGTGAAAAGGTTCCTTTTCTCCCTTTGAACAGGGTAGAATCACCTGAATTTACCTACAGACTGCACATATTTTCCTTTTTTTTTCTTTTGAGTAAAACCATATTGAAACAATTGAAACTACACTGCAGAAGCAGTAAAATCTCTTGAAAAGTGACTTAGATAAACTTGCCAAAAATAAATGGTATAATAATGTTTTATCCCACTGAGTTTCTATCTTCACATGTGCTTAGTCCTGTTTCATGTTTATGCATCAACAGATTCCAAAAATAAACAAGTAAGCAAACGGCAGCTTATCTATCCATGGTGTTGAAAATATCAGACGGCAGGGATGTCAAAAAGAAAACTGCTTCCTCCAGAGTGTCCTGAAAAATTGTCAGGGAATAGGATCCTCTTGGAGATGCTCTGGGGCAGACTCTGCTTTACTCAGCTTCTGAGCAGCTGTACATCAATGAGGGGCTCAGTCAAAGGAAAATCTGACTTCAGCACATGTCAGACCAGTCTCCCTTGGTTTAAAAATATGATCCAAGGTTTAAATGCTATTTTCTAGAAGGAAAGTTTGTATCTTACTCCTTATGCTACCAGAAAGCAAAGGGAGGGGAAAATAAAAATAAAATAAATTAATAAATAAATAAGCAGACCTTAGGGATTAATTCCTCAATAGATCAGATTTTTAGACAATTTACCTAAAAGGCATCAGAAGACAGAATTCAACTTTTAGAAAGACTGGATCTTGAACATATTGAGGAATTCCAAAATAGTTAAGAAAAGATTCCTGCAGCTTTAGCAGCTCTCTCAGCTCAGTAGAAAATATTACTTTGCTTGTTTTGGCTTTATTATGTTCATAAAACTCCAGGTCCCATGAACCACATTGCTATAAAAGAATCTCTTTTCCCTTTTAAAAATAGGAAAAAAACCTATTTCTAGTTTTCCTGATTGCAAATAGACCCAAAAATTGATTTCATAATTGCTTAAATATGCAGCAGATAGAACAAATGATTATAATATTTTCCTGGTCTATTTGGAAGCAAGAGCTGGAACAGATTTCTGATATTTAGCTGTGAAAATGTCTCTACATGCACACATATGCACAATAATAATTGAAAATTCAGTATTTACTGGGGAAATTCTAGGAAAACAGTAGAGGAATTTTGGAAAAACATCAGCAGGACAACAATATCTGTGATAATATCAGACAAAAGAATTCCTGTAATACTAGGTTTTAATTGCCAGATACGTCACATGATAAAGGACAAATAACAGCAAAGAAATAGTTACAGTGAATGAAATTTAAAAGTCACACTTGTAGATTTTGCTGCCTAGGATCTTTTCATTTTTCTTTTCTTTCAGCTCCAGTTACCAGACTTAATAAGTTCCAGACCCTGGTTTAGGAAGTGGAAGACATTAAAGAGTGGAACTTTGTTGTTGTCTAGAAATCCTCCTAAATAGTTAACATGTTTAAATTCATTTCTAATGAAGGCAGTAATTTTCTGGATATTGGAAAAGGAAAAGTGGGATAAATTTGAGCAGATTTTTGGTTTTGATTTTGTTTCATTAAACAGGTGGAGAGGTCTGAGGATCATGATCACCAAAACAAAATCCTCTGATTAGAAAAAGCCATTATTGGAATTTCAGACTGCATATGACAACATTCAATCAAATTTTTCTCAAGAAATTTTTTTCACATACAGGACAGAACTTAGAGATGGATGCCAGCTCGGGAAGAAAATCAATAGCAATTTAAAAAATGATAGCTTAGAGTTAGCATAGAAAAAAATCTGCTTTATTTGATTCAAAGCAGGAATCTGAACTTGAGTTTTCCCCATAAGAGGTAAATGCCCCAACAACTACAGAATCAGTCAGTCTTTTGTGATGAAAAAATATAACAGCAAAAGTTGCCATCTGTTCAGATGCAAAATTGAAAACAAACTGTGAAGCTTTGACTCTTTAAAAAAAAGGAGTTGCTGTTTTCTAGCCCTGATTTTGTACTTTCAAATATTATATGGTATGATGAAGACAAAATTAAATGTATCTGTGTTATTGTAAATTTTTATTAACATCCCATAAACTTTAATATAGTTGACACATTCTCTTGTAGGATCCTCAGGTTTCAAGAAACCAAAGGGAAATCAGCTTCTTTGTGGGATTTATTTTTTTTATGTCCTCACTGAATTCATCAGGATTATGACCAAGGTGGATGTTCTTTTAGTCCTCCCCAATACAAAGCTGTGAAGTGTGATTGGTACTGGCCTCACACTTGCCAAGAGAAATTCATTGCCACTGTGAGTCACCTCATCCATTGATTTGATTGGGCTTTACCAGGAATTTTTCCACAGAGTGTTGGACTCTATTTGATTTAACTGTATTTTAGACTGATCTCTCTTGCCACTCTAAAAACAAAGAATGGCTTCACCTTTACTGAGATACATCACAGTTAATGAAAACAGGAGAAAAACCAACATTTAGGCCTTCTGAGTCTATTCTTGGCTGACATTGTTTTGTAAGTTGTACCTGGCAAGGAGCTTAAAGTCTCAGGGAAAGGGAACACAATTCCAGCTGGAAGCTTAAAAAGGTTTGTTTCTTATTTCCATTAGACCGCAGTTTCATTCTCTGTGATGAGGGAACCCTCTGGTTATGATGCCTGATATCTCAGTGTGTTCTTTCACAGCATGGGTGAACTGGTTTAAACCTTCAGAGGAATTTGAGGCTTCTCAAAAGAAGGTGGATATTAATTGAATTCTTCAGGCAATTATCTTCCTCACTCTTCTAGAGAGTTCATGCAGTGTTCTCATCTCTCGGAGGATATGGTTACAGAACTCAGATCTTTGGGTGAAACCCTGATTTATATGTGCACCACCGAAATTTTTGTAATTTGGAATATTACTTCCTTAGCACTTTACTAAAAAATGTTGCTTTAGGACAATTTTTAAAAGAGAGACCAGTGATGGGAAGAACCATAGAATAATTTGGGGTTGGAATGGATCTCAAAAATCATCTTGTTCCAATTCCCTGCCATGGGTAGGGACACCTTCCACTAGACCTTCCATCAAAGTCTTTCCCAGAACAGCTTCATCTGTGGTGCCAAGAGCAGTGGGCACTTTTGGAAAGGACAGCTGCTTCTTGCTCCCCTTCTCTCATCAGCAGTTCCTGTCCCTAACTGCTGGCATCTCCACGCAGGACTGCAGGAATTTGGGAAAATCCCCATCTCTGGAAGCCTTCAAGGTCAGGTGGGATGGGGCTTTGAGTAACCTGGTCCAGTGGAAGGTGCCCCTGCAGGGGGTTGGAACTCAAACTGTTTTAGGATTCTGTGATAATTGGGGCAGGTCACAAAAAGAGGGGAGAGGTTGTTTGTTAAGGAGAGTCTGCTAAAAAGGGTGATCACAAAAGGCCAAGCTTGGACACAGAAGATTTTTCTGAGATTCGCATAATAACAAATGGAATTCCCTTCAGAAAATCACCTTTGCACTGCTTTGCCCTGTGCAGGAGGCTCTTCATCCACTGAGAGACCATCGTGTCTCTGTTCTCCCTTGACTGAGGCAGCCTTTGTTACTATCCTTCATCATCTTGCAAATCCTTGCATCAGCCCCAATTTAGCAAGAGCTTTAGCACAGCTACACTGCTCCAAACACCTCGAGTCCAGCAGGATTCAGACTGAGCTGAAGATATATTGCCTCAAAAAAGAATGGCTCTAGTATGTTCACTTCTGTATCACCAGTGTATCAGCCATTAGAGGATAATTGTAAATAAAGCTCAGGAGGATCGATCCAGCTCAGCTCAATCAGCTTATTGATTTAAGCTATAAAAAGAAAATAGCACATAAACAGCCCTCTTACATGTGACCCCACCACCAGCCCGTGGTGACTGACAATTCCCGGGTGCAAACAGCACATGAACTTTTAGCTGGTGGTTATTGCATCCATTTGGGTTTATGGGTAACTTCAGAGCTTCCTTTAAATTACACAATTTCTCCCTGCCTGTCTTGAAGGCCAGTTTTTCTGCATATATGTCATGTGGACAACTTATTGGAACCATTTTTTGTGGCTTTGTGGTATTCAGGGGAAAACAGGACACACAACTACCACAGAAGTCACTGATTCCTGCAATAAAATTGGACTGATCAAAGACTGAAGAATTTTTTTTTAAATAGCAGAAGACAAGGACATAAGCTAATGAACAGTTTGGTAGCTGCTCAAACCCAAGCACTAAAATCTCTTGGAGTTTTGCTTATTGGCAGGCTAAACCTTTATCATAACCAGCACACTACCTAAAAGCAAAGAATAGCCAGAAACAGCTAAAGCAGCACATGAGAGACAGCTGGACCCAGGCCTGCATTACTTAACACAGACCTAATCCTGTCCTTGCAGATTTTGTAATTTTTCCAGGAGAGTAAGGGTTTTTTCCTTTCCCCTGGCTCTACTCTGTGACCCTGAGCACTGAAGAGACCTCGCTCCTCGTAGGGGAGTCTTTTCTTAACCCAAAAGAAGATGAAAATAGTCAGAGGGAACAAACCAGTCCTATTTGAACCCTGAAGAAGAGAGCTGAGGAACTGGACTTAATCTTCAGAAGATACCATCTAAACATCATCTGAATACCAGACCTCAACAATTTGGGGCCATGAGTCTTTAAAATTGTTATTTTAGCACATTTCTAACCCTTCCATCCAGGGAGGGTTCACCTGACAACAGAGTCTTGGAAAAGTTGCCCTCAGTTCCTTGCCATGGTGAATGAGACAAATGGATGTCTCCACAGGGATTATTTCCTTCTAAAATCTTTATCAATCTTTGGGCAAAGAAATCATCGCATTTTTATAGAAAGACCTCCTGTGTCCAAAATCACTGAACTGTCTGGTGCAAAACAAGCCTTTTAAAATGAAGAATTTACTTTTCCTTTTCCATGTTCTGGTCCAAGCACAGGAGACACTTCAGACTGGATTGCATTTTATACCTATCTCACTTTATGTTGGATCACAGAAGTCTTTTACAGTGTAAGGACAGAAATACAGCTGGCCACTGCATCTCTGCTAAATCTGTGGGGCCAGCCCAGGGATAGGTTTTTAGATAATATTTGGAAGTGAGCTCCCAGCGCCCCTCGTCATTTAAAACAGATGGTGACCATCCAGTAGTCAGGATGAGGGATGAATATAAAATTCAGCATCTTTGTGGAATCCCAGTTCCTAAGAAACAATTTGTCAGGACATGCATTTTTGGCATTCAGTCTTCCACTTCTGGAGTTGTACCACTTTATAATATTCTTTACCTTTGGTCTGGAAAGGTTGTCACTCTTTCTGAGGATTGCAGGGTCAAACAGCACGTGGGACACTTGGATGGAATCCAAATTGCCTTCTGCCATGACTTTTTCACTACTAATGCAGACAGGAGCAGCTGTGCCATTGATGACACTTTTCCAATTTGTTGGTCATCAAGCTGGCAGAGAAGTTATTTCCCTGATTCCCTTACACATGGTCATGGCATCGTGCAAGGGCACAGAGAAAGAGCTGAGGCAGGAGACATCACAGGGCTCAGATCCCCTTTGTCACATTGTGAGCCATCAGGTGCCGACTGCGGCACTAAGGAAAAATAATTTTTTTTCTTGGCTCATCCAAAAGCCCTCCACCTAAAAGAAGAAATCCTGACTGCAGACAAAGTTAAGATGGACAGAAATGTCACAGAGTGTAGAAGGAGGTGTTGAGACATACCTTCAATTGCATGGGTTTGGGTATCAGGCTTTGTGCAAGAGGAAGGGCTGTCATTATCTCCAGAATGTGCATGGGAGAAGGAAGTTTGGCTGCTCCCACTCTGGGCCAGACATCAGAAACTCAAATGTCATTCAGTGCTGCTCCTCCTGAAAAGCCAGCCAAGCTGAGGATGTTGTGTTTGCCTCTGACATCAGGCACCGCAGGACCCTGCTAACAGAACTGCTCTGCTGGGCTGGGCATCCTCAACCGAGCAGCCAAGCCAGGGCTGGTTCCACACAAGGGCACAAATCATAGACAAAATTTCTCTTCTGAGCTATTCCTTCCTAGCAGCTTGCAAGGACTCACCCTCCTCCTCTGGAGACATGAAAGTGGGGGAAATAATGGGATAAAGAAGCCAGCGAGTTCAGAAGTGTGACAGTCTTTCTTTCCATCTTGCAAGTAAGGGAAAGTCTTCCCTGCACAGGATGATCAGTATTGTCAACAGTTAACATGGCAGAGTACTGGTTTACTTCCCTGAATGGAAAATACCAGAGAAGATGATTTAATTGATTTAATGGATTATAATTAGATGGTAATAGTTATGTGTGTGTATACAGTGAGTGCAGTAGACCAAACATAAAAGGAAGATTTATCATCTCTGAGATTTCTCTGTTGATCGTTAAACAGGGATAGTGTTGAGTGTTTTAGTCTGTTTCATATTTTATTTTATTTTATTATTTCATGCTACTGATTTTTTATTTGATTTTTTTTAAATTGTGTTTTCATGGATAAGACATTTTTCTTTTTCCTTTCAAATAGCAGCTCATAACCAAGGTCACAAAATGCAAATTTTAAGTGTTGCTGAGCTTGTTTAACGCCTGTTCTCACACATCCACAGTGTGTACAAGTGTGTACGAGGAGTACAAGCACACACAAGTTGCACCATTAATCCAAGGAGAATTTGGTTAATATTATTCATAAATACTTCCAGTAGGAATTGAAATACAGCTTGAAGGCACAAAAATACTCTTCTTTACAGTGCACGCTAGAAAAAACCAGTTTAATACAAGGGTTTGATAGCACATTATAAAAAAAATCTATGATTTTTTTCTATAAATAATCTGTGAAAAAATATTGACATATAATATAGGTTTTAAAATCTTCATTTTTTATGGAAAGGAAAGCCTCAGGCAAGTAGGGATTATCCGATAAATAAGTGATGAGCCTAGAACAATGCAGAGTTTAGTCAGTTCCATCCCTGTCAGGTTTGTTCTTAGAGCCCAATTTATTTTAATTTGATGGACTCTGGAAAAGAATTTTTTAATTGTGAAAACGTAGATAACAATATCTGTAGAAATCCATTTGTGCAAATACAAAAGAAGTAGGAAAGCAAGAAGGGTTGAGGATTAACCAGAAGCTCCAAGTGTCTACATTCATCCCCAGCCATTGTTTGTCTTAGGGTACAAGAAACAACAAATTAAGGCTCAACTTTACCACAGAGTGAGTGATTCTCAGTTTGCCAGGTTTTTCAGTGGACATGTTACACAAACACCTATGGATCTAGAGGGAACATCCAGTCTCTCATAGACTGTGGTCATGTGGACCTCCATTATCCTTGACGATCTCCCTTTAATCTCAAGATATTTTGGTTCTGTATTTCGCTTTTCCCATCAGCTACTGTAGTGAAATGGTCACTGAGAAATGATACTGCTAGAAAAATAAAACAAGGAAACTGGTTTCCTTATCCAATCAAACAAGCTTCCCAAATCCCTGGGAGCTCATTGAGACAGATTGAGACAAATTGGTCAGAAAGCAATTGAGTCTGTGAGGTTTGTTGCTGTAAAAGCAAAATTATGAGCTTAAACCATACCTTTGGTCAGTAGTTATATTGCTAAATATTTTTCCACCAGCCACCTTAGTGGTACCTTATCAGGTTAGTCTAAGTCTCCCAACAATCAATCAATAAATAATTAATTAATTTAATTAAGCTGTTTGCACTGTTGGGGATGTAAAACTGACCAAAACAACAAATACAATGCACTCTTCTCAGTGTCTTATGAACATTCCTAGGAAGAGAAGTCTGACCTTGCTGGATACCAAATTTCCATAAAAAGGGTGTTGCCCCTTCCTCCTTCCTTTTTAATCTGGAGAAAAAAGAGGATATCTTTGCCTTTATATGCATCAGGATGTGAACACAAGAGCCCTTCACTCTGTGTATACATTTGTCTTACTATTTTTAACCTGGTGGTAAATTTAAATGAGAATTGGTGCAGGGATGGAGAGTTCAAAGACATTGTCTTGCATGATTCATGAAAATAAGCAGCCAGGAAGAGGAAAAAATTCCATGTTAACTGCTGCATTGTAAGAAAACATGAATTGTGAGTACAATTCTTGCTATGAATTAGAGAGTCCACACACAAGAGAGAGCCCTCAAGTCAGAAATTTATAGAATGCCAAGCTCAAATGAAAAATGGAGCAAGACAAACAATGAAATAAAATAGTTTTGCAATGTTTAAGTGCCCTGCCTTGCTGGCAGAGCTGCACCTGAAGGTAGGCTTTTCTCAGAATAGGATTTCATGTGAAATTCCTACTATTGCAGTCAAAAATTAGTACAGAGCAAGGAAACAAAAAACAATCCTAAGCCATGGGGAGTCCAGTGATGATACAGTCACAGCTCATTCTCTGAAAGCATTTTCAAAGCATTCCAGCAAAGTGTAGGGGAACCACTGCCTTTTTTTTTTTTTTTTAAACAGAGAAATTTCTCTGCTGCAGATGACAAACTGAGGCACTTGCCTTAACCAAGTTGGATGAAGAGTTTTGTAGGACAGGCAAGACCTAAAATGAGGACAGCTCATCCTATTTGTAGACAGCAAAGCAGGCACCCACTGATTCAAGGAACTCTTCACTCCCATTAATTTTGCCCAGATGCAACGTGACAGCTCTCAGCAGCACCCCAAGCCAGCCCAGGGCCAGTTTGTGGCTCCCCTGTGCCAGAACCTCTGCAGCCTATGGAGTAGAAAGGCTATCTGATGGGATGGTCTGCAGGGAAATACCACATCACCTCTGCCACAAAGTGAGGGATAGCAGGTACCTGAGCAAGACAATATTTTGTTATTTGGGTATTCCAGAAATTGTAACAGATCTCTTCCTTTCTGTCACTGTAAATCACTTGGAGCACAGAATAGCAGCCATTTTCTTCAGCTCCAAGGTTTTGGCTGAAGGAAGTGGAGAGGGAGACAGAAAGAAAAAAGATGTGATTAACTTTTCACTTCTGTAACAGTGCAGCTGGCCATGCACAAAGCCACTGGATTTCATCCTGTCCCATACTGCTCACAAGCCAGTTCTGCAAAAGGCCTTTTCTCACTCCCAGTGAGGCCTCAGAGAGCTCCTGCCCTGTTGTCCTTACAAGGAAAAGGCCAAGAGTGTTGGGCTGTACTTTTAAACTCCTCTCAGAACTGTTTCCATGCTTCAGAGACATAGAAAGCAATGATAAGCACTGGGTTATAAGAGCTTTATCTCAGAAAAAGTGGAGTAAAAATTACTGTCCAATGGGATCACAGAATCCTAGAGTTGCTGGGTTGGAAGGGAACTTCAAGGCAATCTAATTTACCCCCTTGTCATGGTCAGGGACACCTTCCACTATCCCAGGTTGCTTCAGCTCCTTCCAACCTTTTGAACATTTTCAAGGACGGGGCATCCACAGCTTCTCCCAGCAACCTACACCAGTTCCTCACCACCCTGACAGGAAAGAATTTCTTCCTAATATCCAATCTAAAACTACCCTTTGTCAGTTTGAAGCCATTCCCCTTGTCCTGTTTGAAGCCATGCCCTTGTCCAAAGTCCCTCCCCAGTTCTCTTGGATTCTCTTTAGGAACTGGAAAGGGCTCTAAGGCCTCCCTGGCACCTTGTCTTGCTGCCATTTGTTCATATCTGGACAGCCCGAGGTGTGCCAAGGCAAAATAGGCAGACTGCAAGCAGCAGATAAGGAAAGGTCCTTGGGGAATATTGAACTAATCCTCTGGCTTTGCTCCTGCATTCACCCTGAATTTTTCTCTCTCCAAGGGGAAATGTGTGGAGCCAGCAATCATGTGGAAGAAAGGAAAGCGGATGCTGAGAGAGGAGATGGTGTTTGCAATTCTGCTGTGTCTAAGGAGTCCACAGCGCCACAGACCTGGGAATGGTGCCTGATCCACCCTGGAATCACCATGGCCTGGGGAATCAAGCTAAAACATTCCAGACTTGAAGAGTGAGCTCAGATGGATTAAAGAATGAAGAATCAACAGAAGACCAGCAAAAATATTTTCTTTTTTTAGATTATGATAAATAATAGAGGCAAAGCCTCAAAGAGAGCAATTTTAATCTCTTTTACATTTAAAGAAAATTATGTCCTAGTCATGACATTTACAGCAAAAGAAATTGAGGCATGAACATGGGATGTGACAACTGATCAACCTGACCCAGCCAGTGACAACATGAGGACAAGAACCAGGTCTCCTGGCTCCCCTTAGTGGTGTTTGGGCCACTAAGGTGGCCTGTCCTTCACCGCACCAAGAAGAAGGGGTCTTTGCAGCCCCTCTGCAGCCTCTTTGCACACCTGATCACTCTTCAGTGACAGGGACTGTGTTTGCACACACAGCACTCCAAGCTCCACTGAGGAGCCAGAAAAAATCCCTGTGTCCTAATCTTACCCTTCCTGTCCTATTCATTACCCTGCCAGCAATTTTGATCCCTAAGGGGACCTCCTAGGGCAGGTATTTTGTATCTGTTTCCTTCCTGCAGCATTCTTTTTTCTTATTAATTGCTAATGGCTGAAGGGATGAGTTAACTCTGAGGATTTGTAGGCATTAATTTTTCATCTGATTATTAATATGCTTGCAGCAGGTGTTGGACATTTTCTATTTTAGTGGTCTCAGAGAATGGCAAAGGATCTAAGAACCACTTATCTTCATTTAAACCTCTGCCTCATGGGGAGAGTGGGAATAGAGAAGGGGTTGGACAAAAATGCAGTATATTTGTAGTGTTCTTTGCTTCTAATTCTGTAATTGTGAAGACTTTATCTCATTATAGTCATGTTTGACTTTATTCCTTTTTCTCTTGCCTCCACCTTGTCTCTCTTTTCATTTTTCTTCCCTTTGCCTAAACACAGCTGCAATATCTTCAGCATGGTATGTATTTAGCAAATATATCTGTATATATTGTTTATGTGTTATCTCCTTAGTAACTATTTTCTGTTTAATAAAACCTTCATTCAGCTCAATGCAGAGCAGAATCTGTGTGCAGTCTGAGCACCCAAGGCAGTCAGCAAAGAGAACTGTCAGCAGATCTATGGTATGAATTGGCTCTAAAACCATTGACAAATGTTTCACAAAAAACCAAAATACATTATTTGCAGGATATGGCTGATCTACAATGGGAAAATTAAGTCATTCTGAGTAACTTTCACTACATAATTCTACTTATTCTGGGCAAATGAACTAAACTTGGAGGTCAGTTTTATCTGCCAATAATTTCTTGGTGGTCAAGAGCCAAGCTTGGGGCAATTGTATAAAGCCAAGGAAGGATTGTGTTGAATACTGGGGAAAAAAATTCTTCATCTAAATTGTTGTCAGGTATTGGAACAGGCTGTACAGAGCAGGGGTGGAGTCACCATCCCTAGAGGCATTTAAAAGAGGTGCAGAAGTGGCACTTAGGGACAGAGTTTAGTGGTGGCTTGGCAGTGCTGGATTAATGGTTTGACTCCACAATCGCAGAGGTCTTTTCCACTCTTCTTGATTCTGTGATTCTAACTTTAGATCCCAGGCTTAGATTTAGACTCTAACCACTCTAGTTGAAAGTATCCTTAGTTTCACCCTAATTAAATGCTTCTTGGTGATTTTTTAAATATGAAGATAGGTTTTAATCCAGTTTTGACACTATTTGCAGGAAAGCTCATGCACCGTGAATTTTTCAGACTCCACACAGTGTTTCCCTCTGTGGGGCTGCTCCTTGGCCATTTGGGTCTCCAGTGGAACACACACACTGAATTAAACCTGCTTCAATATTCACTGTAGCATGCTCCTGACAGCAGTGGGACCCTTTTATTTTGCCTGGCACTAAACAAACTGCTAGGAATGCAAATGACAACCTCCCTTTTCATTTTCCCTTCATTCCCCAGTGTAAGCACTGGATCCAAACATCTGTGCTCCAGGGATATCTGACAGATCTCAGTACTGGGCTTTGCATAACAGGTGAAGCCCTGAAGTAGGTCAGCCTGGATCAGTGAGCAGAGCTTCCGTATCTCTGGCAAATCCTTTAAAAAAATCTTGCTTTGTGTCCATAAAGTTTGTATATATTTAGTATCTACTTAAAAACGTTCATTCTCCTAGAGCAGAGTGGAGATTGATGCCTTTAAAGGCAGCCAGAGCAGCTGGCGAATATGCTGAGTTAAGAGTACCACCAAGAGGCCAGTAAGGAGAAGGCTGAGGAGGTTTAATTGCATTTCACCAAGAACAGAGAGGCCCCTTTAACACAAAAGGTGAAGGCTGGGAAAGAAAAACTGAGAAGTAGATTTTTAATAACCAGTTGAGACCCTCCCTGACATTATTTTGTGGCAGCAGGATTGAAGAATGGCAAGGAGACAGGGCCATGCCTGCTGTATAAGTAGCAAAGTATAAATAGTAACGCAGCAAGCACAGAGAAATGCTTCAGTGAGCACCCTGCATGCTGCTGCAGCAGCACAAGGGATAGAGTCTGGACATTCCCCAACTCTAAAAAGCTCAGGTGTCCTGTCACATCTTCAATAGAAAATACTCCTTTGGAGGGTAATCAGGTCAGACTTTGTGTTGTACCATTGCACAGGGCAGCCACAATTATCTCAATAAACAGCAGCTTTTTTAACCACAGAATTTCCTTTCAAGCAGTGCTTTACAGTGAGCACCTCTCCTTTCTTCCACAACAAAAATCAGATCAGCTGAATGTGGCCAGAACTATAAAGAAAACTAACACTTCTCAACATAAATTAGCTGAGAAGCCACAAAATCTGAGTATTTCCAAGTCACATACTGACTTAATATGTGTTAGCTCAGCACTGCTCCAAGCATGATGATGTGAGGACTAGGATAAAGCTGCTCAGCACATAATGAAGAAAAATTCCAAAACTGGACCTATATTATCAATTTACAGTGGCAAACCCACTGTTAAACTCTCAAAATTAATTGCCTATTCTGCTAAACCAGTCCCTGATGCTGCTGCAGCCTAGAGTAGCTCATAGTCCTGCACAATTCCTACACAACTCCAAAGCACTGACACAAGACAGGGACTGTTCCCAACAGGCAGCTTGGCTGTGTCAATCCTGTCTGGGGCAGGTCAGGGGTGAGGGTATCAGCCATTGTCCAGCTGTGCTCAGAGAAAGGTTCTGGTAGGTGTGATTTCTGAGTGTTCTTGGAGCACCTAAAAGGGATTGAGAAGGGTGAAGGTCTCAGTGGAATGATTTAGGGAGTATGTGCTTGGCACTCTTGGCTCCATGTGATAAAACTCTATGAAAAACTGACACAAAGGGGTGGTTAAGCAGTCCACAAAGAGCCTTCCCTGCCCTAGGGCAGGGTGATGGAGTAGATAATCATGCCAGGAGCCTTTAAACCCTCTTTTCTCTTTTGTGGAAGTGTATGTCCAATGAAAATAAAGGAGAACAGTCCCCAAATGAGCCTCTGTTGACAATCCCTCCTTTGCTCTACAGAGTGGAACTTTTCCAGCTGAACAGGAGAGGGAAGTACAAAATTACCCTTAGGAAGCACTATGATGCCAGATATAGGGAATATAGGTAATCACTGCTGGAAATAAATGCAAAAATTGGGTAATAAACTGATGAAGGAAAGGTATCTGAATTCTGCTTTAAATGGACTTTGAAGTGCAGCCCTAAGTCCACTGGCTATGACACCTGAGTTATCTTTGATTGTGCGTGCTGTGCACTGAAAGGATCTGACTGATCACAGTATGACTCCAGTGTTATATTGGGATACCTGCAGGACAAAATTCAGCTCTCAAAATACTAATCCAGAAGTGCAAAATTCAAAAATCTGTGCTAGGCACGTGTGGAGATGTGTATGTATCCATGAACTTGAGCCATGTGAGTATTCCTAGCTTTATGAGTCTCCAATACAACAGATTTTTCTGATAGTAGAAGCTGTTACAGTTCACCTATTTGGAATCATAGAATGGTTTGGGCTGGATCTTCAACACCATGTTGTTCCAATCCCTTGATATGGGCAGAGACAGCTTCCACTATCCCAGGTTTCTCCAAGACACATCCAGTCTGGCCTTGGACATTTCTAGGGATGGGGCAGCCACAGCTTCTCTGGGCAACCTCTGCCACATCCTCACCACCCTCACAGGGAAAAATTTCTTAATAATAGCCAATCTAAATCTACCCTCTTCCAGTTTAAAGCCATTCCCCCTTGTCCTATCACTGTGTGCCCTCGCAGTAAGTCCCTCTCCAGAATCAACATTAGGTAATTTCTCCCTCCCTTTGCTGCAAGTGAAGGAATTACTGTGGTTAAAGGAATTAAAGGCTTACAACAAAGAATACATGACTGCTTTTTTGCTCACACTTCTGGTCCCAGTAAGTGTGACCAAACACACTTGGCATGACTCTGGAATTGGCATGACATCCACAGCTTGAGAATTAGCCCATCTGCTTCCGTCACAACTTTCTAAACTCATCATGCACCTGTAAAATTCAACGCTCAGAAAATCTGAGTGTCCCAGGGAATCCACCTGGAGGGAGGGATGGATGTTTGGAACACAGGTTTGCTGTTTATGTCACCCTGACTTTGTCCTGAGTGTAATGGAGGAACAGGCAAGACCAGACACACAACTGTGGGACAGGGATAAGGCAAGGAACACCTGGAATCAGTCTGTGAGGAAGAGTTTCTGTTCATCCCAATTCTCCTCATCCCAAAAAAGCCAACAGCAAAGTTCCTATGAACTTCCAAAGAGGCTGAACTCAACTCTGGTAGCACAGACAGAATTAAGGAAATCCCATGTCTCCTGTCCTGTATCAGTGCCTGATGGTTTTTGGGATACACTGGGCATTATGTATTTGCTACTCCAACAGCTTTGAGGTGTACATGATGCAGGTCCTCAGCCCACACTGAAGGAAAAGGCCTGTGATGGTGAATAATAAAGAGCCAGAGGAACCCTGAGGACAACAGCTCCGTTTCCGTGCCCAGCATTCCATTTCAGAGACCTTGGAATTCCTTGAGAGTTAAAGAAATTAAAGCAGAAGAATTGAAATACGCCTCTGTAGGGCGCCAAGACATGGAACACTTTTGCTGGCTTGTGTTTTTTATCCTCTGTGGCTGTTTCAAAAATCTCTTTAAATATTAAAGACAACAATATTTATTTTAGTGCTATAATGTGTGCAGTGCAGTGAGATTTCCATTTGTGTGTTTAGCACAAAAACCAGTTTGAACTCTTCTATATAAAAGTATTTTTAGACTGGAAAAACAAAGAGTGCTGGAGCTTTTTAGTAACTCAGCTTTCTGGGGTTTTTTAGGGGTTCTGCCATGTGGATCTGCTCCAGGCTTAGATTTAGTAGGTTGCATTTCCAGACTGCATAGGTGAAGAAGGAGTCCAATAGTTTGGCTTCACTGACCTTTTATCCCAGTGCCTTGTTCTGAGAGTGATCTGAGCTCAGACATTGGGACAGCAGTGGTGTAAAAAAGACATTCACAGTTCACAGAGGAGAAATCAATTGATACTCTCAAAAGTCCCACTCTGATCTCTTCTAAATCTATCTTTACATTCAATACTTAGCTGAAGATGTCCTTACCTTCTTCCACCAAGTTGCCAAGGTGTTAAACAAAATTATTGTTTTAGATACCAACAAATAATATTAGATTATCCAAGTCTAATATTCTGTCTCAGACCAGGTCCCAATTATGAATTCTTTTAATTGTCCACTTTGCAGT